>PVKB01004651.1:36325-130941 GCA_004027205.1 Ctenodactylus gundi
AGAGAGAGAGAGAGAGAGAGAGAGAGAGAGAGAGAGAGAGAGAGAGAGAGAGAGAGAGAGAGAGAGAGAGAGAGAGAGAGAGAGAGAGAGAGAGAGAGAGAGAGAGAGAGAGAGAGAGAGAGAGAGAGAGAGAGAGAGAGAGAGAGAGAGAGAGAGAGAGAGAGAGAGAGAGAGAGAGAGAGAGAGAGAGAGAGAGAGATTAGACCTCAAGCATCAGCCCTATCCTTAAAATTTAACATACGTGTTCAGGAAAGTTATTATCTACCCCACTTCAGAATTCAAGCTCTACCTATTCAATCTAAGCTTGGAATCACCTAGTTAAGGAGGGATGCTGGCTAGAAGGTCACGATTCAGAGCCTACTGTTGAAGGCAACAGAACAGTATTCCTATCACTATCTCTAAATTCTGTTACAGGGGCATACCCGTCTTCGCATAAATACATCTACTAGATAAACGGGGAGACCTAGGCTTGTTTGAATTTATATAGCTCACAGCTCCTCAGTGCTGACAATAAGGAGTTTTACTTACTGCTAACAAATGCAGTGTTTGTATATAGCAGAATACCTTTTGGGATGCACACAGAAAAACAGGAGAAAGCCCCCACACAACAGGCTACAGGAAAAAAAAAAAAAAGAAACAAAAGAAAAAGCCAGGGGCTAGTCAGGTTAGGGAAAATGAGAAGGCATGCCAAGAATGGCCTCACTGCAAATGTTCCAATCAGAGCACCCAGGCTCAAACTTACAGCACATCACAACGGTAGACAGCAAGCTGCCATTTAGTTTACCCGTTACTGCCAGTCAAATAGTGAAGAAAAGCTGACTAGCAGATTGCTATACAAATGCTATACACTTCTAGGTAACAGGTAGTATATTTCTACTACACTATTCAGACTCTGAAGAGTAGACACTGCGAAAGTCAGCTTTTGTACTCCCAGTACTCCTATCACTTTCTCTCGACACCAAATTCCAGCTAGCCATAAAACCCTGTATCCAGCAAATGTCTAAAATCATACTTTTGCCATGTAATTATTTAATGTGAGAAGGACACATGTGATCAAATCATTGAGACCCTACGACAAAATTAAAGGAAACCAGGTGCCGTGTTAAACCCTCTGCTCTATGCTTGTAACTTCCTAGAGACTTTCATACCTCATTGCTGGTCCACCCAAAGCTGTCAGTGAGGTCAGTTGTGGATGCAGCTTCCTGGTCTAAGAGCAGAAGCTGAGCAAACAAGCGCTGTAACTGCAAAGGTATGATTCGAACCTGGATGAGAAACAATGCATTTCTAAATGAACTCTTAAGTGCTTTTCTTTTTAAAAGAAATGTGTATTATTTTTTACATATCTCCTATCTCATGCAGAAAAAAGTTCCTAAATCTCTCATTACAAAAGGAGTAACCAAGATTGAGTTCTTTGAAAATTCTAATTCAAAAGAGATGGGGGGAGCGATCTGAGGGGGTGGGAAGAGGAAAGGTATGCACTACTGTTTAAAGAAAAAAAATTCTAATAAAAAGAAAATAATTCAGTCCAAAAACTTTTAGTTGTCTAGTTTTATACCTTGACATGGCTCAAATCAACATTAAAGCTCAAACAGGTCCAAATAAGCCACAAGAATGATGACTGACAGCGGTTAGAATCTCTTGAGTTCACTTTTTTCCTCTAAAATATTTCCAGTATAGATACAGTCCTAGAGATAAATGTAAGAATCTTCTAGGGACACAGATCTTACTCTGGAGTTTCAACATTTCATAGGGCTAGTCACATCCTGCATCCCTCTCTGCTGGCTCCAGGTCAGTACCTGACTTATTCATGGTGATGAGGACCAGGAGAGGCTGCGCAATGCTTCTCACAATATGGTTTATAGGCCAGGCTTCTAAAGATTGAGTGGGAGAGCAGCTTTTAGAGACTTTCATGGTATTTCAACATTCTTTAGATATTTCAAAATGCACAAAAAAGTACTAATTTGCAATAGATCGAATAGAAAAAAAAAATCCAGAAAAACTGGCCCACACAGCTGTTTGAGAAGTACTGGCTGCATCATAAAACACTACTGTTAAGAAATACAGATTTGAGCGGGGCCTGGTGGCACAGGCCTGCTAATGCCAGCACTCTGGGAGGCTGAGGCAGGCCTGTCAAGTTTGAGCCTCGCCTGTACAACTTAGCAACTTAGTAAGAGCCTGTTTCAAAATAAAAAAAGTAAAGATTTGAATTTGAAAGTGATGAGACTTTTGAATAAAGTTTAATCAATAATAGAATTAGAGCTACGCTTTAAATAGTTTCACCACAGTAACATACAGATAATACAATCAGCATACTTCCAGAATATCAAAATGAAAGAATACCGGTCTCTACATTTTTCCTGTATAGTCAGAAATTAAACAGATGTTTTGATAGGTTAGTGTGGATGACTTACAAATATTTCCTTCATTAGAAGAATAAACAGAGAAATGAGGTATGATTATAAAACAGTAGAAGAATTATATTTGGATAAATAATTGTTTTGTGGAAGAAAAATTTCACTGAAATACTTGGTAATAAATAAAATTACTGCTTCTTATAAAACTTAATTTCTTCCCTAAAAAACATTTAATACTCAAAAAAAAGACAAAAGCCAAACCAACCCGTAAATCATAGACATAATACCTTTGCATCAGGCTTATCTGTATCCTCTAAAGAACCAAGTTCTTCTGGACCAAGAGAAAATAACGCTTCTAAATTAAAAAAAGTATAATCAGAGACGTAAATGACATGATTTTCTTTTAGAAAATTGTTAGAAAGTCAAGACTACCATTAAGCAAAATCTGGTAAAGATTTAGAAATGACTACAAACAGTATTTACACTCTTTATATATTTACTTTCTTGTAACATTTTTATCCACTAAATATCAGAAAACAAAGTGGCTAATATTTCAGTATGGGAGATCCATAAAAGGGAATAATCATTAGTTTATACACATAAAAACTATGAACAGTAGTATCAGAAATCTCTGATTGCTTCCCACTGCCTATGCCAGTGGTACTCATAAATGATGAAGAATCAGGAAAAAACCTATCAGAGGTATGTACTTTAACACATGGGTCTTCTGTGGAAAGAACTAGTTTTACTTGAAGATTGGCCCTGTGTGTTTCTGGCATGAAAAATACCTTTTCTGTGATTGCAATGTTCCCACCTAGAAAAGGAAGCTGGCAACATCATACCCGTTTTCTAATTTTTTATTTTTTATAATTCAACATGTGGGTTTGTCACTCAATTGACATATAAGAATCTTCTGAGAACAGTATATCTGAACTTTGGTAGAAATGCCTTTTGAGAGACTTTGATATAATCCAGAAAGGCATAGGATATATATTTTTAAATAAAAACAAGTTACTGTAAGGTATGTTCTATGCCTCAAATGCTAGGACTAAGCAGAAATATAAATCTCAGCTTAGAGCACAAAACTATACAGAAACTTTAATCTCCCATCTACAGCGCACTGACCAACCTAGCCTTACTTCCTAAAATAGTATTTTACCTAATTCCTAAGATTTTCTCTTCCAGAGCTTTCTGCCTATCTTTACCCTTTCCAAATTACACCTTCCTTTCAGTCAGCCTCAGGATTATGCTGAACCACAGCAAGGAGTGCACAACCTATAGTAAATGTCAAACCACATGGTTACTCAGCCAAGTCGGTATGTGGCTCTCGCCCCACTTCTGCCTTGTGGTACTCTCCACGACCTGCCCTGTGCCCTTACTTTCTTCAGCTCTCCTTCAGGATTTTCTATTTCAAGCTGCCCATTAATTTTAATCATATTAGAATCTGGAAAATGTTAGGAATCAGCTTATTAATGTTGAAATTTTCTAAGAGTTAAATTATTGACTGCTTTAGGAAGGTAATTTTACGGACAGGAAAGTCAAGGGCAAGAGGAGCACTCTTAGAAATCTCACATAGGGTCCATTACATATGAATTTCCCTGGGAAGAAGACAATGGAAAATACTCATTTAATTTCTGAAGGATACAGTCTCTGTAAACTTAGAAGCAATGGAAGACATCACAAAGATTTGATAAACAGGGTAGAGATGGGAAAGGAATGTGGCATTACCAGGAAGTCAAGTGATACTTTAACACTGTGGGGCCCCAAACAAAACCATGTGATGTCAAGTAATGCCCACGTTACAAACAAAGGAAAACAGATACTGAGACTTCTGTGAAGGAAGCTGCTTTGCAGAAGTGGGAATGAGAAACGCACTGAGAAGCGTAGGAAGGAAAGCAAAGGTCCAGTGAAGTCAGGCCGGTTCCTTACAGTTGGTTTCTGAGAGTCTTCTTTTCCTCACAACTCCCCTTTTTAAATATAGATAGTTTGGGTAATTTCTCTTTTTTGTATATAATCCCTTACCTAAAATTCTGAGTCTTTGGAAATCAGGTTTTAGATTTTAGAAAGATAACACATATGAAGTGTTACATATTACACTTGTCATTCCCAAGAGGGCCTGGGACAGACTAGCAGATTAATAATGCTATAATGCATGCATGAATATTCACTCAAGTCAGCTAACTAAGAGTGACTAGTAGGTCAGGTTCTGAAGCTAAACAAGTTTAGGCAGATCAGATCAGGGTCAGAGCTTCCTGGATTTCAGAAAAACAGATGAACAATTCTGGAAGAGTATATATATATATATATATATATATATATATATATATATATATATATATATAGAATGCCTCTTCCCACCCAAAAGTCAAGATATTTAGGTATTCAGATATTTAGATATTTAGGTAATCCTGGCTTAAGTGTTTGTTACTTGGGAGAAAGTTTTGAACTCAAGAATACAAGTAATGTTACAATAATAAAGACTCATGACAGAATCGCCTTTGTTGTATTTTAAATACCAGAAACAGGAAAGAAATATATTGTCTTTTTAAAATTGTTACTGAACGTTGCTATAATCACAAAGAATCTATTTAAAATGATTAAAGCTTTACAGTTTCCTGTAGAAAGGATCACCAATTTATGACCTATATTTGTAAAAACAAACACATACTATGAAATATATCTTCAAGATACTCGTCTATTTGTGATTTTGTATAATTACATGTAAAGTTGACGGGGCATATTACTATTCAAATGTAACATAGCATACCTCTAAATTCAGGTGTGAAGTGAAGAGTCTGAAGAAGGGAATTGAGGTAACATGTTCCACCCTGATTTCTGATTCCACTCAAATTGGTGAATTCTCTGGGAGCAGGCGGCTCCAAAGGTTTAGCCTTTACTTTCTTCCCTTTTCCATACTGATTATTCGACACACTGGAATAATCCTCTTCAAATAGGTCCCCAAACATTATGAAATTAATTACCTTTAAAACAATGATATTATATCAGTGCTTTTATTTTCAAAAATATTACTCCAAATCTTTCATTTGGGTGAACCTATTTTGCTAAATTGCTCTTTAGAAAATATGTATGTTCAGTGGTCTCTTTTGGAGCAAGCAAGATCTGATTTTTTTTTTTTTAGCCCTACCAGGATCCTAACTTGTGTGACTGTACAAATTACTTAATTGCTTTCTTATTGGGAAAATGTGACTATGTCTTATAGAATAACTTAAACAGTTAAATGACATAACAAATGAAAGGCATGTATACACAAGGGCTGGCCCTCAGTAAGTGACTGCTATTCTTTAAAATACACTGGTTAAACATCACTGATTACAATTAAAACTCATCATAAACCCTAATCTACAGCTGGGGTGGTAAAGCCAATTCTAGACTCAAAAAGTTGACAAAGTTGACATACAAGCTTTGGGACCATGAAATCACTGAAATCTCTGCTGCTCACACCTCCTCAATAGCTTGTACCACGTTATAATATTTAAGTGGATTAAGTGGATCAATTTAATATTTGTTGTAGCAGTTTAGCACTCTGTCCGCGACTAGGAGCGGGGAAAAGGTTCCTGGTGAAGACCGACTCTGACGTTGCAACGATGACGCCAAAAGGCCCTCCAGTACACCCAGTAAGTGATCCTTGGACTAGGTGACCTGCTCTAAGTTGCGCATCGAGTGTAGCGAGGTTCATTTGGAGATGAGAAATATAAAACGCCTAGCACAATTTCGGAGCGACAGGCTTTTTCCAAGTAAGCCCTCAGAGGAAAAGCAAAAGTAATAGAACTCGAGATTCCGGCCTCGAACTCAGGGTCTGGATGGCCGTTTCCTCCATTCCACAGCCATGGGTCGGTCCTCCAGCCCACCGAACGGCCACCAGACCCAAGAGAGTGACGAGGCGGAGGTCCTGGCGGCCCGAGACCGCTGCCGACGCCCGGCGAGCCCCGCGCCCCGGCTGGCCCGGCCGCGCCCCGCCTCGCCCTCAACAGGCCGTGCGCCAACGCCGACCCTACCGTCCCCTCGTCCCTCCCAGGATCCCCAGCCTCCGACCCCACTTACTGCCTAAAGCCCAGACCCCAGCCCTGGCCCAAGCACGAAGCAATCGAAGGGGCAGCAAGTAGGCGCCGCCATATTAGTGAGGGCGGATTTATGGAAAGTGATTTTTGGAACGCCGATTGAGCGTCCCAGAATGCCCGTGGCAGCAAGGGCGCCGGTCCGTCGCGCATGGCCTTATGGGCAATGTAGTTCCTCTGCTGGGTGTCAGGGCTGGGGCAAGACTGCTGTGTTGACTTTCTAGTCCTTATTTCACGACCATCAGTGAAAGGAGCATTGCACTAAAACACAAACTCAATTTTATTCTCTTTCCTACTAATCATTTTCTGTGTGCTATTTCCATAATCTATTTAGACTCTACTTATTTTGTATTTCCTGTCCAATACAGCCTCTATACAAAAATAAGTGAAAACACAGGGAGAATATAATTTTTAATTAATGTAGGCTAGCTATACCAAATAATTGGCTTATTTTGTCATATTCACAAATTACTAATTATAAGCATAATTATGTAATGTTAGTCATGCATATTCTATACTTTGATAATTTTCATACCTCGTTAGCCTCCTTGCCTTTTCTTCCATCTTCTACCCTAATTTCTTCCTTAGCAAAAGGATCTGAGAGATTGGGAACAGGAACACTGTTAAGAGAAGTTAGAAAGAAGGAATCAGAGTGAGTGTCAATCCTAAGAATTTGTAACTGAACACTGGAAAGAGACCTCTGTGGCTGGCAAGCTCAGGAGATTTCGGAAGGAAAGAAATGAAGACAGAAGAACACTCTAAGAAGCAACAGAAAAGCTAGTTCTCAGTTCTGTTTTTTTTTTTTTTTTTTTTTTTTTGAGAGAGAGAGAGGGTCTTGCTCTATAGTCCAGGCTGGTCCGGAACTTGCTATCTAGCCCAGGTTGGCCTCAAACTCATGGCAATCTTCCAGCCTCAGCCTCCTGAGGCCTGGGACAGTTATGCGGTGCTAGGGATTCAAACTTTGGGCCTTGTCCTTGCTAGGCAAGCACTTTAACCACTGAGCTACTCCTCCAGTTCTCTTCTCAGTTCTTGTCAGCCCTGACCCTGCCACATTACCCTTCAGCAGCCTGCCCTTCGTGTCTTTACTTCCCTGGCTTGATGCCATTCTATTTTCTGTCCTTTTCTGCTTCTCTGTTGTCTCTTGGGCCTCATTTTCTTCTTACAAATAGTAGATACTCCTCAAATTTTTATTCCCTGACCACGAATGAGCACTATAAAATGAGTTCCACAAGGATATAGGCTTTCCCTTACACAAAATTGTATTTCTAGCAAACTCCACATTGTCTGGTGCCTTGTGATGGCGGCAGTAGAAAGAAATGCAAGATAACAGTAATATTAAGAGTTTATTCGAATCAAGGGGACAGCTGGGGAGAATCACTCCATTGGGTTGAAAGATTGGGGCTTTTATAAGAGTTTGAGGGTGTGGAAAAGGGGTTGAGGCAGCAAATGGGATTATCTAAGAAATGTGTCTTTTTCTACATCAGTATGCACCTTGTAGATCCCCAGAAATGGACTTGGGACTAACGTACTAAAGAGCTTGTCAAGCAAGTACAGGCCTTGGGTTCAGTTTTCAGAATGCTATATCCAGAAAAATTATCTTTTAAATTAGAGAGAAAAATTAAAACTTCTCGTGATATAGAAAGTTTAAAGAATTTTGCAGCCAGTAAGCCAGCATTGCAGAGAATACTTCACAGAAACTCAGAAAGTGAAAGGGAGGCTAATGACAGCAATGACCTCAGAGAAAAAGAAACAATAGATTTAGGAGAATGAGCTGAAAAAGAATAAGTAAATAATGCTGAAAAATCATGACGATGGCAGGACATATCAAATATACCTTGATAATTACTCTGAACGTGAGTGGCCTCAATTTATCTACTAATGACATAGGTTGGCTGACTGGATCAAAAAAAAAATAACCCACAATTTGCTGATTCCAAGAGTCACACTTCACCCACCAGCAAATTCAAGAACAGAAAATAAAAGGATAGAATTCAATTCAATAATATTTCATGCAACAGGACCCAAGAAAGAAACAGGGTAGCTATATTTGTCTCAAACTCATCAGATTTCAAAACAAAACATGTGAGGAGAAACAAAGACAGTCACTATATACTGGTTAAAGGAACAATAGAACAGGAAGAATTCACAATCATCGATACATATGCTCCCAACTCTGGAGCACCCAATTATTTAAACCAAAAATTATTAGATCTGAAAGGACATATAGGACCCAATACAATGATAGCAGGGGACTTTAATACTCCGTTATCACAGGGAGATAGATCAACCAGACAGAAAATCCACAAAGACTTACGACAGTATAGAAAACTTGAACCTAACAGTTGACTTCCACCCAACATCAATATAATATACATTCTTCTCAGCAGCACATGTAACATTTTCTAATATAGACCATAACTGGTTTACATAATTGGATACTGTAGAGTTGGGAGCATACATATTGATAATTATGAGTTCTTCCTGTTCTATTGTTCCCTTAACCAGTACATAGTGACCATCTTTGCCTCTCCTCACCTGTTTTGTTTTGAAATCCGAAGCATCTGAGACTAATACAGCTACTGCTGTTTGTTTCCTGGGTCCTGTTGCATGAAATATTGAATTTCATCCTTTTATGTTCAGTCTATGAGTTTCCTTGTGGGTGGAGTTTGTCTCTTGTAAGCAGCAAATTGCAGGTTTCTGTTTTTTAATCTATCTCTTTTAATAGGGGAGTTGAGGCTGTTCATATTCAGAGTAATTATCGAGGTATGTTTGATATGTCCTTCCATCATTATAATTTTTCAACATTGTTTACTAGCCTTACTTTTTTCTCAGCTCATTCTCCTCTAGCTGTTGTCTCTTTTTCTCTCGAGTCATTGGTGTCACTGGCCTCCCTTTCACTTTCTAAGTTTCCTTTAAGTATTCTCTGCAGTGCTGGCGTAGAGGCTGCAAATTTCTTTAGCTTTCTATATCATGGCAAGTTTTAATTTTTCTCTCTAATTTAAAAGATAATTTTGCTGGATATAGCAGACTTGGTTGGCATTTATGTTCTCTTAGTGTTTGGATGATTTTACTCCATGATCTCCTGGATTTTAGAGTCTGGGTTGAGAAGTTTGCAGTTATCCTGATGGGCTTATATTTGTAAGTCACCCTCTGTTTTTCTCTTACAGCTTTTACTATTCTCTTTTTGTGTTGGGTTTCTAGCACTTTAATTATGATGTGTTGTGATGAGGATCTCTTCTGATCAAAGTTGTTTGGTGTTCTATATGACTGCAGTAGTTTCATGTTCATTTCTTTTCTTAGATTAGGGAAATTTTCTTACATAATTCCATTGAACATGACTTTTAAGCCTTTTGTTTTGCCCTCAGTCTTCTCCTGGACTCCCATAATTCTGAGGTTGTTTCTCCATCCTCTATCAGCCATTGTAATGATTTTCTTTGTTCCTTTTTTGCTTTGTGTTCTTTATGGCCTGTATATTCCAGATCAATCATTTTATCTTCTAGGTCAGACATTCTATTCTGAAAATGTTTGAAGTGGTTGCTTATTATTTCTTGTGTGTTTTTCACTTCCTGAATATCTGCATCCAATATATTTATATTCTTCTTTGTTTTCCTCTAATTGCTTTTCGACGTTTGCTGTTAGCTTAGTTATGTCCCAGTATAGCTCTTACGTTATCTGTTTTATTTCCTGTTTTAATTCAAAGTATTTCTGGGCCCAAAAATTATCATCTTGTTGCCTTTTTCATCTTTGGGTTCTGCTGTTTTTCTGTTTTAAGTGTTACCTGCTGTCTCTGGGTACAGGAGGTACAGGTTGCTGGAAGGCCCAGTCTCATAAGCTCTCTGGTAGAAGCGGAGCTCTGGAACCAGTTACCTGGCTGTCTCTGGCTTGCAGGAGGAAAGAGGTGGGGAAAGCTCTAGTCCCGGGGCCTTCCAGGGGCAGGAGGAAATCTGTCCACAGCTACCTGGATGTGGTCCTTGGTGCACAGCAGGGAAAGGGCAGGCCTGTACCCAGTCCTGTGGCTTTTCAGGTGCAGGAGGGGTTCTGTTGGTGGTTACCAGGATGACACTGGCATGCAGGAGGAACGAGCTGCTGGAGGTCCCAAACCTGGATATCTCTGGCATGCAGGAGGGAAGGTGCAGGATCAAGCCCATACCTGTGGCTGTTCAGGTGCAGGAGGGGCCGGTCGGTGGCTACCTGGATGTCACTGGGGTGCAGGAGGGAAGGGGCGTGGCTATGGCTAGTCCTGCAGCTTTTCAGGTGCAGGAGGGGGGCCTGTCAGCCTTTACCCGAATGCAGCTGGTGTGCAGGAGGGACTGGGTGCTGAGAGTCCCAGTCTTGGATGGCTCTGGTGCACCAGAAGGAAGTGTGTGTGGGGGTGCCTATTCCTAGTCCCTCAGCCTTTCAGGTTCAGGACGGGGCCTGTCCTCAGCTACCTGGATGCCACTGGTGCACAGGAGAGAAGGGATGCCGGGGGTCCCAGTCTTGGATGGCTCTGGTGTGCAGGACGGGAGGGGCCAGAAATAAGTCCAATTCTTCCTGAATTGTTCCATGAAGTTGAAAAATAAGAAATGCTACCAAACTCATTTCTGGAGGTTAGCATCGCCTCAATCCCAAAACCAGACAAAGACTTAACCAGGAAGGAAAATTATAGACCAATATCCTTAATGAATATAGAGGGAAAAATTCTTAATAAGATTCTGGCAAATAGAATCTAGTAAGTCATCAGAAAAATCATATAGTATGATCAGTGGGCTTAATTTCTGGGATGTAAGGCAGGCTCAACATACCTAAATCAGTCAATTTAATCCATCACGTCAACAAAAGCAAAAACAAACAAAAACACATGATCATCTCGATTGATGCATAAAAAGCCTTTGATAAAAATTAACACCCTTTCATGAAAAAACCCCTGAGAAAAATAAGTATAGTAAGGCCTTGTCTCAAACTCATAGAAGCCATATATGCCAAATCTACTGTAAATATCATAGTAAATAGAGAAAAATTGAAAATGTTTTCTCTTAAGTCAGGAACACAACAGGGCTGTTTGCTTTCACCACTCTTATTCAACATAGTCCATGGAACACTTGCCACAGCAATCAGAGAAGGAAGTGAAATAAAGAGAATATGCATTGAAAAGGAGGAAGTCAAACTATCCTTGTTTGCAGATGATATGATTATCTCCATAGAAGACCCCAAAAACTCTACTATGAAACTCTTGTAAATAATAAACAAATTCGGCCAAATTGCAGGCTACAAAGAAAAGTACAGGCTACACTAAAAAGTCAATACCTTTTCTCTACACCAACAATGAACTCACTGAGAAAAGTTCGGAAGAATGATTCTCGGTAGCCCAGCAAAAAATTAAATACCTAGTAGTATACCTAATCAAGGAAGGGAAGGACCTATATAAATAAAACTCTATTACACTGAAAAAAAGTTGTAGATGACATCAGAAAGTGGAAAGGCATCCCCTGTTCTTGGATAAGCAGAATCAATATAGTCAAAATGACTATATTGTCAAAACTTATATATAGATTCAATGCAATTCCTATCAAAATACCAACATTAATTTCAAATTCATATGGAACCAAAGGAAACCTAGAATAGCTAAAGCAATCTTGAATAGTAAGACTAAGGCAGGAGGCATTACAATACCTGACATTAAAGCAATAGTTGTAAAAACTATATAGTATTGGCACAAAAACAGACAGGTGGATCATTGGAACAGAATTGAGGATGCATAGACAAACTGAAATACCCTCAGCTACCAAATCTTTGATAAAAGAGCCAAAGGCATACACTGGAACAAGAATAGCCTCTTCAACAAATTGTGCTGGGAAAACTGGACATTCACATGCAGGAGAATGAATTTAGGCACTCACCTGTCACCATGCTCCAAAATTAAATCAAAGTGGGTCAAAAACCTAGATATTAAAACTGAAACACTGAACCTTCTGGTAGACAAATTAGGCAAATATTTAAAAGACACAGGTGTAGGCAATAATAATAATGTCATGAAAAGCAAAAGAAACAGCTCCAGTATTAACCAGTGGGATTATGTCAAATTAAAAAGTTTCTGCACAGCAAAGGCAATTATCAACTGTGTAAAAAGTGATCTGACAGATTGGGAAAAAATATTCACCACAAATATCTCAGATCGGAGGCTCACAGCCAAAATATACAGGAACTAAGAAAAGTAAGTCCCTGAAAATCAAACATCTGATTGAAAGATGGGCCAAAGAAATGAATATAGGCAGTTCTCAGATGAAGATGTTCAAATGGCCAATAAATACATGAAAAGATGTTCAACATCCTTACCCATTAGAGAAATGCAAATCAAAACATCACTAAGATGCCATCTAACTCCAGAGAGAACGACGTATATCAAGAACACAAACAACAATCAGTGCTGGCGAGGCTGTGGGGAGAAAGGAGCCCTCCTGCACTGCTGGTGGGAATGTAAACTGGTACACCCACTATGGAAAGCAGAAAGGAAGTTTCTCAAAAGACTGGAAATAAATATTCCCTTTGACCCAGTGGTACCTTTTCTGGGAATTTTTCCAAAAGAGTTAAAAATGACATACAACAGAGATATATGTATACCCATGTTCATAGCAGCACAACTAACAATAGCTAAAATGTGGAAGACACCAAAATACCCATCCGCAGACCAATGGATACATACATTGTGGTATTTATACACAATGTAATACTACCCGTCTACAAAGACAGATAGGTTGGAGGCTTTTATAGATAAATGGAGGCAACTTGAGACCATCATGCTCAGGGAAGTGAGGTGAAGCAGAAGGTGAAATATCGAATGGTTTCTCTGATATGAGAAACACAGATCACAATTATTTCCTAGAACTTAATGTGGGGAATAATGGGAACTGGAGGGGAGGGAGAATAAGCGGAAGGAAATGGGAGAAAGGAAGTTTTGTAATTTTTCCACAATATGCATATGCACAAAGTACTCAAAATCAATGTAAACTTTAGGTATTGCACTGATACATATCAATAAAGTGAGAAAAAAATAAAAATACCTGGACAGAGAAAAAAATAGTTAACAGTCACCTTGCATCAGATCCCTGGAATGGTCCATGCGGGTAGGCTGTCAGTGTGACTTGAGCAGTTCCTAGGCCTTAGAGTGTTTGCATATGGCACCCCCAGTGCTCTTTAAAATAGAAGACCAGCCCCCATGCTCCTCGTGTTAGAGCTGCTTGTCCACAACTGTCCCTGTGGGAACAGTGTTTCCTTCAAAGCTGAGCTGTCGGTTTCTTTAGAAGAAACAAACAACCATTGGTAGTTCTGAAGATAAAGTCCAGCATTTGCGTGTGGAAAAATTCCAAAAGTACAATCGTTATCTACTTCCATCTAATTATAAAATTGCAAAATCTAAAATCATTCTTTACTGTTCTGTTTCAATCTTTGCATTACTGTACAGTGCGTGATTTTCTTCAAGGCAAAGACAGTTTTTATCTGGTGTGTCATTAAATGCGGCTCATTTATCATTATTCTTGGCATAAATCATTGGCAGTGAGTATAGTTCCTTTTACAAATTACAAATCCACATCCTCCTCTGAGGGCAGGTTTCGTGCCAGTGTTTTATGAATGCACGAGTCCACACCCTTCATGAGTGTGCAGTTTGTGGCAGTACTTCTTTCACCTACTGCACGCTATGTGAGTTTAGAGGTAAGCTGCTAGGTGGCTCTAGGCTGCAGTCACCCCATGGCTCCTGCACATTCACCCCCCTTTTACCTTCTGTGCTTGTGCTTGCTGCTGGCACCTGGCTTTGCCCAGGTGGGCAAGCTGCTGGTAGTACCCATGGATGGAAGCCACTGGTTCACCATGCGCTCAGTTGTGGAGCAAATCGCTCTCAGAGGGCATGAGGTGGTTTTAGTTATGCCAGAGGTGAGTTGGCAACTGGGACAATCACTGAATGTTACAGTGAAGACTTATTCAACTTCTTACACTCTGGAAGAATGGGACCAGGAGTTCAAGATTTTTGCAGAGGCTCAGTGGAAAAGTACTGATTAAAATATGTTGTCTTTAGCACTGGGTTCATCTGGTGAATTTTTTGAATTATGTTTTTCACATTGCAAGAGTTTATTCAATGACAAGAAATTAGTAGACTATTTAAAGCAGAGTTCTTTTGATGCCGTGTTTCTGGATCCTTTTGATGTATGTGGCTTAATAGTCGCCAAATATTTTTCACTCCTGTCTGTGGTAACTGCCACAGCAATATTTTGCCATTATCTTGAAGAAGGTGCTCAGTGCCCTGCTCCTCTTTCTTATGTTCCAAGACTTCTCTTGAAGTTTTCAGATGCCATGACTGTCAGGGAGAGAGTTTGGAACCACATCTCCCAATTGCAGGAGCTCATACTTTGCCCATTTTTCATGAAAAGAGTGCTAGAAATTGCTTCTGATATTCTCCAAACCCCTGTCACAGCATATGATCTTTTCAGCCATACATCAATTTGGTTGTTATGAACTGACTTTGTTTTGGACTATCCCAGACCTGTGATGCCCAACATGATCTTCATTGGTGGAATCAACTGTCATCAGAGCAAGCCATTGCCTAAGGTACATCCTCTCTTTTTTGGCATATTAAGAATACCATGGGTTTGGACATTAAATAAAGAAATTCCCCACTGAGCTCTGATTTGTGATATACACTCATTACATCTGGAACCTCTTTCTAGATTAATGGATTGTTTTTTAATCAACTCATTAACTTTGTGTTACCAAATATTATAAAGCTAATCTATGGATAGGTATGATATAGCAATGATGTCATGAATAGTTCTAATGCTTTTGAAAAATTGTCAAGATGTAAAACATTCCTCTTTACTCATCTTATGTTGCATGTTATTGGAAAGTACTTTCAGTACTTTTCTATTCTTCCTTTCCCAATTTATTGAAATTATTTTATATGGGTATATTTAATCTGATGCAAGATATCTCACTCATGTTACTAAGCAGTTATAATAATCAAATGTGCCTAATGTTCTGTTTTCCTTCACAGATAGGGTCACAGAACATACTTTCAGAATTGACATGTTCTTTTAACAATTGCATTTAAATTTTATGTTGACAGAACTCATTTTTTGAGTCAACCAACATTAGATATTTAAGCTTTTTATGTATTATTTTTATGAACAAGACTGTACCAAGAATTCTTAAATACTCTCTTTGCATTCATGTGTTGCCATATTCTTGCAGTTACCTGAACAGGCTAGTGCTCTACAAGCTGGTCAAATGGTACCTCATATTTTAATAAATTTGTGAAATTGCTTTCAAAATCTTCAACAATCTCACACTTTTATTAGTAGGATAAGAAGGTGGTAGCTTCTCCATTCCCTCCACAGCTCCAGGTTTTATCATATTTTTTAAAGTTTTGTTAATTTTTCTGCCCAAAATAACTGTGTGTGGCTATTTCAGTTTTTACTTTCTATTTTTACCTATACCTTATCATTTGTATTTTCTCTTCCTGTGAATTTCATATTCAATTGTTAACTATTCTTGATATGGATGTTTGCTGTATAATAGGTTGTTATAATCCACTTGAGTATTAAGAATGTTAACTCATCTTTTAAAAATATATGCTGCAAATATTTATCTGGAGGCATTCTTTATCTTTTTTTTAATATGAGTGTTTTATTTTGGGAAGTCAAACAGATAAACTCTTTCCTTTAATAATTTCTGGATTTTAACTTAGTAAGTGCCTTCCAAACCTGAGATATAAACCCATTTTCTCATACTATGTTTTATATTTTTTAATTCCTGCAGTGTGGACAGTATTTTTTTGGAAGTGAGTACTTTTTAAACTATACAGTGTAGAGATCTGATTTTCTTTGTTTTCCCACAGGTAGCCAATAGTCACAACACCATTTAATACTAATTCCATTCTTCATTGAATGAACTGAAATGTGTCTTTCAGCTGGGCATGCATGTAATTCTAGAAGTTTGGGAGACAGAGGCAGAAGAATTGCATGTTTCAGCCAGCCTGGGCAACTTAGTGACTTACTGACAAACTGTCTCAAAATAATCAGTTTAATAATAATAAGTTTAATCTTCCGTAGAGAAAACCAAAACCCAAAATTCAAACCAAACAAAAAATTCTTTATTAAGCTTTTATTTTCTATATGCTTTGCATCTGCTTCTGAACTCTGTATTGCTCTACTGATTTTTTACTAATTCATACTGCAGTACCATGTGTGGGTTAAGTAGTTCTGTTGTAAGTTTTAATATCTTGGAGGACAAGCTTTATACTCACTGTTCATTTTTATAATTTTTTTTGATACAGGGTCTCACTCTGTAATCTGATCTGGTCCTGAGCTACTACATAGGCCCAGGCTGGCCTTGAACTCATGGCAATCCTCCTGTCTCATCCTTCTGAGTGCTGGGATTATAGGCATGTGCTACCACAACCACCTAATTTTAAATTTCTGTGTTAATTTTATTAATGTATTTCCCTTCAAAATTGTTCTGTTGAGTTCCAAAAAATGAAATGAACCCTAAGGCTTTGTTAATTTGATTTTTTTTTAAAACTTGAAAAAGACTAACTTTTTTCTTCCTACTCATGAAGATGTACTATTTTCTACTTATTAATATTTTTAAATTCTCATCAGTAGAAATTCACCCTTTATTTATATCATTATTTTATCTTTCACCTTAAAATATTTAAAGTCATTTTATCATTTTTTGCACAGGACAATTTCTATTTCCTCGAGCTGATTATTTGTAATTAAAGGATAGCTCTTTCACATTTATTTAAAATCAGGTTATGCTTCTAATTTTCTTCTTAATTTGTATGATTTATTAAATATGCAACATTATCTATAAATAGTTTTCCCCTTGGTACTTTTACTATTTAATTTGTTGTAACCTATACCTCAAAAATATTGTGGAATAATACTGTTGGAGTGGATAGTTTAAATTGAGATTCAATCACTTGCAATTGAATGTTGGGAAAGACATAGAGGTGAGTCATGGTAAATCATCACATGCTATCAAAAGGCATTATTTATTAGAGATGAACTATGCACTCACTAGGATTTTGTCACGATGTGGTGAGTTGTGTAATTGATGGCTGGGGTCCACTGGGAGGAATTCAGTTTCTGTCCATGGATAAATAATTCAATATAGTCTTAATTCTGGAGAACAAAGGTAGAGTTACAGTTACACAGCAAGAAAAGATTTGTTCTTCTCCCATGTCTACTATATTCTGGCTCCATTCCAAAATCCAAACTCAAATATAATTATTTGTGCATAAACCAGTGGTCTCTCACTAGGATTACTACTTTCAACACCCCCTTGCCTCCGTACTAGGGAATATACGCAGGACTTTTCACTAAGATACATTCCTGGCCCTTTTTAAAATTATTTATTTTGAGACAAGGTCTTTCTAATTTTCCCAGGCTGATACAAACTTGTAATACTCCCACCTTGAACTTTCAGAAATATTCAGCTACCATGTCTGACTATTTCTTGCCACTTTTTATTTATGCTTTCACACATAGACAAAGGAGAGACTACAGTGTAATTGTCTTGTTATTCACCTCCCGGAAAAAATACCGGGCATCCACACGTTAAGGAGGGAAAGCTTTATTCTAGCTTACAGTTTCACAAGGCCTCACACAGTCCACTGGTGGGCAGCTGGCAAGAGTGGAAGCACATGGCAGAGGTCTAGTCAGAGAAAACTTTTCAGGGCATGGCAGGTAGAAAACCAAGTGAGGGGGAGAGAAGTCTATGAAAGGGACAAAGGGGAGGCCAGAGCCTTTCCAGGAAGAAGCTGTAACAAAGTTTCTTCTTTTTTCCTTTACTGAGTTCAAGCTGTCAGCTGAGACGGCCACAACCAGGCTAAGTGCTCTTGTCTCATTGCACAAATCAGTCACACAGAACTGAAAGTTCTGCCATGGGCGCCCACCAATCTCAACTAGTTGACAGGAGACCTCCATATCAAGCCCCAAGCACCCACCCCTTTTAGCCAGGCCCCACCTACCAAGAGCAAACAGTTCTATAGATATTTCACTATATCCAAATACGTGAGGCTTTTGGGGGCCATTCCAGATTGAAACCACAACAGTAACAAGTACTCATACACCAATTCGTAGGCAGACATTCCTAGAATGGAGTCTACCTTATTTCTAAAAATTAACTTAAAAATGCAGAAAAAATTTCCCAACAACTGGATTGGTCCCATAGGAAGGCTCTCATTCTAGTTTGTCTCTTGTGGTGAAGTATAAACTGTTCCTGTAAGGAGGGAGTTTATATATGCTTCACTGATCTGGATCCCATGCATCTGGCAAGCACACTTCTTAGATGGATCTCTGTATTTGATATTGCCTTTTATCAGAAGATGTCCACTTGTGGTTGTTTCCTTTTGGAGGGATATTAAGATTCATCTGATAGTGAAGAAGCACTATATGGAGAGTACATGTGTAGGTTTTTTTTTCCTTCTCAACAGTTCTGAAGAAACCAGGACCAGTTGAACATGGGTCTGATCAGACATGTTTAGGTCTATGATCTGTTAGGATGGTTTTGAACAACCAAAGCTTCCTTGGTGTGGTTGACAAACCTCTCATCATCCAGTGCCTGTCACCTTCCCAAGCTCATCACTGGCCTTCTTTATATTCCAGCACCCCTGCCTCTTCCAGTCTCTCAGATCGCCATCTTCCACTTTTTTTTCTCTAGAATCCACTTTCTCATATTCACAGCTGACTTAAACTCACTTATCCTTTTGATCTGGTTCCAGTGAAACTTCTTTGAAAGACTTGGGTTAATCCTTAAAGTGAGCCACCTATTGAGTTATAGATGTGCTTCGTGCACCTTATTTTATTCCTTATTGTTTATCTTCTGGACCTCCTTGATGCTGGAAACTCATTTCCTGGATGAACAAAACCACCGTTGGAATAGAGGGGTGGGCCTCAGAAGGTTGCTTGTGGAGGAAGAAAGGTTCTTACTCCTTGTCAGACTCTTCAGCTGAAAGAATTTACCATTCTCTCGGTAACTCCAAGGATTCCTATAGAATGGTAGTGTGAAAATGTTGTCAATGTCCTATCTTCTTAGCCAGTCACTTTTCAAAATTCAAAGCTGCCTGCCAGTGACTTTCATTGGCAGGACAGGATCATGATGTTTCTGTGTTTATGGAGTTCGGTTTAGACACTGTAGGAAGAGTTGTCTGCTCCTAGACCTGGCAATGACAGTGACATAGCATGGGCCATTTGGTGCAATCTTCATCTCCTTCGTTGGGGTGTGCAGAATCCACGCTGTCTGTGGAAGAAGTAAAAAAGAAATATATCTGCAGTAATAATTCTAGAGTCTTCTTGACTCTCATGGTGACAGAATTAAACAATGGAATTTATAAAATGTGCACATGGTCTAGCCCATAATGAGGACAAAGGACAGAGCCTGCTAAAAACAGATACATAGATGTTTAATGAATACTTGTAAAAGGAAAGAGGGCACGTGAGTAAATGTTAGTTTCTTTATTCAAAGGAAGGATGGAGATAATGGAAGTCTTCAACTTTTCTTTAACAAAGCAGTACTGATCAGCCTGACGTCAGCAAATGAGACTGAGGATTACCCTGAAAGAATAATTGTCCCATTTGGGTAATTTGGGTGGAATGATCAACTTGCTAATGAGAACATGCAGGAACTCAGTTGTGGGGTGTCAGGTTAAGATTTGCCAGTGTCAAGTGTGTAGGCTCCTAATAGCTTTGTTGGATTTATTTGGGTTTGTGTCACATGGTGAGTTAGGACCATTGAGGAAAGGCTGTTTGTATTGGGCAACACAAAAGAGAAATTGGTATATTGAGCCACTTAGGGGATTCCAGACATTTAGCCCCTTTTCTCTAGCATATCCTGTACAATGACAGAAGACATTAGGTCAATAAGTCATTTGCATTTACTTCTTAGCTGAGAAAATCCAGTTCATCGTGGGTGCATAATTTTATAACAAGAAATATGTACTTTATTATTTGGCACATACTAGGACACAAAGTGTAACACTGCTGGTAATAGACGTGGAACAATACGGCAACACCAACTTGAGTCCTTCTGTATGAGCGTCACCTGGTGCCTGCTCGGTGCTTGCTAGGAGAGAAGGGACACTGAACCAGCACTCAGAGATTGAAGTAGACTCAGAGCAGCACTGCTTCAGACCCAAATCAAAGGCTTTGTACGACCTCTATTGCCAAAAAGTTTTAAAAATGATGGGAACCATTGATTAAATTCATTAGAGATACTGTTGTGTATCCTGAGCAATTAATTAATAAACACCAAGGTGAAGACCAAGGTCACTACCTATTTTCATTTACCTGCATATTTGATATCTGATAATATTTTTGTCTTGGAGGTAGAATGACATTCAACCTCATTTGCCTAAAACTTGTCCACTTTGGCATTGAAATTCTGGCATTTTTGTCCAAGCAGCTGCACACTCTGCCTATAACACTGCCATCAGCCATCCTCATCAGGAACAGCCAGTCTATTCTTGGCTTCACCTCTTTGATTATTTTAAATGTCACAGATAAGTGAGAACAAGAGATATTTGACTTCTTCTGCCTAGCTTAATTAGTTTAATGTACTATCCTTCAATTCTTTCCAGTACTGAAAGTGTTAGAATTTCCTTTTTTTTTTTTTTTTTTTTAAAAAGCTACATGGTATTCCATTGTTTATACTCACCATATTTTCTCTATTCATCTGTGGATAGATGCATATGGTTCCATAATTTGACAGTTGTGAAGAATGTTACAATGTGCATTGGAGTAGGGCTATTTCCTTGACAAAATGAATTCAATCTTTTGGGCCAACTCTCAGAAGTGAGTTGGATCAAACATAATTGTGTAGCTTTCTATCGGGGAAGCTCCTGGCTGAGTCTTACAAGTGCTTCCAGTGAGGCTGGTTATAGACAGTATAAAACAGCCAGGAATTCTGAGTTTTGGAATTTGTAGTTGGCAAAGCAGTAACTTACTATGTGAGATTGGTAGAATCATTTCTTGAAAAAAAAGTATGACCTGATGTAATTATTCTTAGAAATGGCTCAATTCTGGAGTGCTTCACTTGCAGGGTAGAACCTTGAGTGTCATTGACTGAATCAATTCTAGGATTGCCAAACCATCTCAAATAAGTCCAATGCCTATGGTTTTCTGAAATGCGCAAAAGTAGGAGCCCGTCCTCTTGCATGTGGTCATTCACCCTGTTTAGTACTGAATGAGGCTGCTCTTTGACTTTCTGTATGAAACCATTTCAGCTTTTGGATTCTTTGATATATGGAGAAATGGGCATATTTCTATCTAGGTAGAACCATTGTAATAGGCATTTGGTAGGAAAGTAGACAGAATTTCTTGCCATGATTTTTGACCACAAGCTCAGATAGGCACTTGTTCTATGGGATTGACTTGTATCTTTGAGAAGCAGCCATATATGCCAGCAACCCTGAGTTGTCACCAAAGTCAGCACACTGGTCACTATTTCTACTGACTCTTTGTTTCTATAATATGCTCAATATTTCATAACTGTAGTGTTTCCTATGAGGCGAAAAAGGTGTGGGCAACCTGGAAGCATCTCAGAAATGCTAGAACAGCAAGGTGAAGGTCTCAGTTATTCCTCTTTTATAGATCCAGGACTCAGAGAAAGCCCCATCTGTAGTGATACAAAACTAAGGATAGTGAGACTTTTTCTGACCCTTTTAAATCAAAGTTCACTCAGGTCTTTAGGCCACATGAATGGCTGAGGGCTGTGTCTGGTTGTTTATGTTTTAGCATTTCAGGAGTTTCAGGTGGTTTAGAAATGAAAGGAGAGAACTGATGCAAATAGTCAGACAAGCACAGAGCTTGTCTACGGCAGAGTTGCTCCTGAACCACAGTTTCATGGCCACTGAGGAGGTCAGGGCCACAGGCCTTTAAATGCTTCCTTGGAAGCTGGGTTACCAATTTCTTTCTGGTTAAATCATAATGAATTTGGTTGTTAGAAAAGAAATCCCAAATTTTACTGTCATGCAACTTCTAACATCCGTTCAATATTTCTAAACCCTTGAAGTCCACATCCATTGCTTAATAGCTCTGTTTTTCAAGTGAAATTGCGAAAGAGCACACGATTCTGTTTTGGACAAAGATCAAAATCTGCTCTTGTTTGGAAAACACATCAGTAGAATTTTCTCCAAACGTTATTCATTAATTTCTGTTGCTCTGAGTAAATAATTTTCAGCAAGTATAACCTTATTTAACAATATGTGAATTCTCCTCCAAGCGTGCGGTCTGTTTTGTTTCTGTGCTTTTCTTCCAACTACATTACTAAAGACTGGATCACTCTGGGCTGCAGTTTTGCATGGCTCCTGTGAGTTCACCTGCCATCCTTCCTCTGTGCGTGTGTCTGCTGCTGGTGTCCGGCTATGCTCAGGCCGGCAGGCTGCTAGTGTTGCCCATGGATGGGAGCCACTGGTTCACCATGAGGATGGTTTTGGACAAACTTGTCCACAGAGGGCATGACGTGGTTGTGCTCATGCCTGATAGGAGTTGGCAACTGGGACAATTACTGAATTTTACAGTAAAGACTTACTCGACCTCTTACTCTATGGAAGATTTGGACCGAGAATTTATGTTTTTTGCTGATACTCAATGGAAAACTCCAGAGCAAAGTATGTATTCTTTACTAACAGGTTCGGCCAAAGGTTTTTTTGACATCACCTTTTCACGTTGTAGGAGTTTATTTAATGAGAAGATATTAATAGAATACTTAAAAGGGAATTCTTTTGATGCCGTGTTTACAGATCCTTTTGATGTATGTGGCTTAATTGTTGCCAAGTATTTCTCATTCCCTACTGTGGCATTTGCCAAAGTAATATTTTGTTATCATCTTGAAGAAGGAGCCCAGTGTCCTGCTCCTCCTTCTTATGTTCCCAGACTTATGTCGGGGCTTGGGGATGTGATGACCTTCAAAGAGAGACTACGGGACCATCTTTCCCTGTTGGATCAGCAATTATTTTGCCCATATTTTTTAAAAAAAGCCATAGAAGTTGCCTCTGAAATTCTCCAAAAGCCTGTCACAGAGTATGAACTCTTTAGCCAACCATCAATTTGGTTGTTACGAACTGACTTTGTTTTGGACTACCCCAGACCTGTGATGCCCAACATGATCTTCATTGGCGGAATCAACTGTCATCAGAGAAAGCCATTGCCTAAGGTAGGCTCTTTCTCCTTTAGAGATATGAGAGACATCCTGCATTTGTACATTAACTAAAGAGTCATTATTGTGCTTTTTTAATCTGCCTTTATCACATTTGTCTTTCTAGTTCAGTAAATTTATTTTTTTTCGTGGACATGAGAGGCATAGCCCAACAGTTAAGATCACTCATCAGGAAAGTGTGGAGTTCTGGGTTTAAGTCCTCAGCAGCATGTAGGCTGGGCATGATGGCATTTGACAGACTTGCAGAAAATTAATGAATGAATAGAAATAAAACACCTGCAGCAGAAAGCCTAGGTCAATTTTAAAAACAAAAATATGTTGTTTCAATTTATTTGTGGGTTAAATACCCAATAACTTTGCTTTTTGTGTGCATATTTATCATGCTAATACAATTATAAAACTTCTCCTGGCTGTATTTTTAATATTGTCTTTTGGAAAATGCTCACAAAACTCTTTTTTACTCTACCAGTACATTTACACCAATGAGAAAGAACTTTAGAATATTGTTTTGTATCCTTTCCAAATTTTGAATTTATCCACAAATATGTATATAGTTAATACAATTGTAACACCTGTTTTATGAAAATAAGACTAATCAGAGGGTAGATACACTGTTTTTTAGAAACCTTGATTTTTAACTTGCTGATAAATAATAGATATGTTCACAAGCCAATAATTACAGATTCCACACCTTTTAAAATAACTCATTACCATTTACATTGGTTAACCCTTACTTTTCTCAATTAATGAATAGTGAACAATATTTATACTTTTTTTTACTTTTGTTTATGAATGGAACTCATCATAAACATCCTTAGCTATTTTCTTTACTCTTAGATAGTTCAGTGGTTTCACTCTTATCTCAGTAGCCTTGAATCCTAGGAACAGAATTGCTGATTTAAATGGTACCTATACAAATATTAATAAGTTTCTGATACTGGGTTAAAATATTTTGCAATTTCACCCTAATATCAACTTAATATGAGAATTGTATTTTCTCCACTTCTTTGGCTCCAAACATTGCCAAATATTACTATATTGCTAATTTTTCTGGCCAAAAATATTATACATAGTTGCTGCAGTTTTTAGGCCCAGATTTCACTGATGTTTGGCCTCTTGCATTTCCTCTGTTGCATATTATATACTCACATTTGTAAGATATTTTGAATAAACTCTTTGTCTTTTTCAAATGATTGCTATAAGCCTCTTGAATATTCAGAATATAAACACTTATGAAGTTTAATTTTATCTACTCTTCTAGGTAATGGTCAATATCTTAAAATATTGGTCAGATGTCTCATAGAAGGGTATAAATTTACAAAATTTAAAGAAAACAGCTGTAGAGCTTTAAAGAAAAATACAAAACAAAACCAAAACCATGACACAAATTTAGTTTTATAACCCCAAACCATAACTTTTGTTACACCAATTTTCTTTTTTTTTCTTTTCTTTCTTTTTTTTTCTTTTTTCTTTTCTTTTTTTTTTTTTTAACCACAGATGGCCTAGAATGACCAGTTTTCGTGTGGTGCTTGTGTGATTATTTTGAATGAGTGCAATTGCAAATACTTTAGAGTCAAAACTTGTGTGACAAATGACTTAGGACAAACATGGTTTGAGTTCTGATGAAAGTTTAGATATTAACAAGACACTTTGGAGCAAATAATTGGTACTGAGTTTAGTTCCTTTCATGAGTTTATGAATCTAGATCCTCCTCTGAGGCAGGTTTAGTGCCTCTGTTTTATGAATGTACAAATCCACGCCCTCCTTGAGGGCAGGGTTCATGGCAGTAGTCCTTTCACCTCCTGCACACTAGGTGAACTTAGAGTGTAAGAGGCTAGATGACTTTGGGCTGCAGTCACCCCACACTCCTGTGTGTTCACCTCTCATTCTCCCTCTGTGCTAGTGAGAACGTGGAGGAACTCAGTTGTGTGGTGTCATGTGAGGACATGCCAGTGGCAGTTGTGCAAGCTCCAAATGGCTTGGCTGGCTTTGTTTGGGAAGGGTCATGTGGCAAATTGGGACCCTTGAAAAGAGGCTGTTTCTTTTTTTGGGAGGGGTAACATGAATGAGAGTTTGGAATGTTGAGTTATTTAAGGGAGTCTAGATATTTCAGCCCCGTGTCTGTAAGTGCATCCTGTACAATGGTAAAAATAAGTTAGGTAAATAAGATGTTTACTTGTACTTCTTAGCTGAAAGAAATTGTAGTTCATTGTGGGTGTGTATAAAAAGTAATGCAAACACTAGAAAAATGACACACAGTGACTATACAACCTATCAGCCTTCTTCCCCCCCGCCCCAACTTATTGATAAGTATAAGTGCAAAATTTAAGGTTTACAATGAAGTTGAACATTTTGTGCACATATGTATCTTGTCAAGGTGACAAGGACTTTCCCACTTTCCTTTTTTCCCTCCCCCTACCTACCCCTCCCTCCTTCCCCACCCTACCCCCCTGTTTCACTTTGTTTTTCGTTTTAAGTTCCATGATATAGTTGTGATCTGGGTCTCTCATATCAGAGAGACCATTCAATGTTTCACCTTCTTCTGACTCACTTCACTAAGCATGATGTTCTCAATTTTCCTCCATTTGCCTGTAAAAGCCTCCATGCTGTTGGACCTTATAGATGCATAGTATTCCATTGTGTATAAATACCACAGTTTGTGTATCCATTGGTCTGTTGATGGGTATTTTGGTGACTTCCAAATTTTAGCTTTTATTAGTTTTGTTTCTATTAACATGGGTCTACATATATCTCTGCTATGTGTTGTTTTGGCCTCTTTTGGATATATTCCCAGGAGGGGTATAAGCCTCTGGTAATGGCATAGAATGCAAGGCAAAACCAATCATCGGGAGGCTTTCTGCACCGGAGTTACCTGGTGACTTCCCTGGTGCTTGCTAGGAGGGAGGGGACACTGAGCCAGCACTCAGAGATTGAAGCAGTCTAGCTCTGCACTGCTTCAGACCCAAGCCAAAGACTTTCCATGACCACTATTGGCAGACATTTGTAAAAATGATGGGAACCATTGATGAATTTTACTGGAGACACTGTTGTGTATCCTGAGGTATTAGTGAACATCAAGGCTAAGACCAAGGTTTCCATTTATTTTTATTCACCAGCATATCTTGTATCTGGTAATATTTTTTGTTTTGGAGCTAGGATGACATTCCCTCTATTTGCCCACAACTTGCCTATTTTGGCACTAGCATCTCAGGAGCCCTGTAATTCCTCATGTCACAGGAGCAGTTGCACGTTCTTCCTCTAACACTGCAACAAGCCATCCTCATCAGGAGCAGCCAATCGAATCTCTGCTTCTACCTCTTTGATTGTTTAGAGGCCGCAGAAGGGAGAACAGGAGGAAAACAGACGGAGGCTACTGATCCTTTTGGATTATCCGAGCGACCAGCCCATAGTAGAGGGTTTACCTTTGGACTGTTCTAACCCTTTCTTTATGTAATAGATAAAAATGATTTCCCTCTGGCAGCGTTGGAATCCTGGTGTGGATTTGTAGTGGAACAGGCAACTGAGCCCTGGGTCACATGCTTAGTTTCCTCATGACTAGAATCGCAATGGGCTGGGAAATAAGCCTTCCCCTCCTGGACGCCTGCATCCTGAACTCTATGCCTCTCAAGGACCTTTAGAGTCCCAGAGAGAATGAGGCTTATGTTTGTCCAGGTGAGGTTGTATAAGGAGCATATGTGCTCGAATGCTCTAATGTGCTTATCAGGGTCTTTAGTAAAGTCACCCAATTCCCATTTTACTTCCCCAAATTTCTTTAAAGTGAAGGGGTTATCTACCCTTTCCTTGCCTGTAAATGTAGGGCAAAGTGGCAAGATGGGGGCTGGAGTGGAGCCAGTTTTACAGAGGGCGTGGTGTTGCAGTGACTTGGAGGGGAACCTGAGATGGTTGGGGGAAGCACATCACTTCACAGATATTCTACTAAATCCAAATGCACGAGGCTCCTTGGGAGACATTCGGGATTCAAACCACAACTGTGTCTTAGGTGGATGGATGAATGAGACCGATGCTATGAATCCCATGTTAGAATAGGAACACAAAATTCAAGAAGGCTGTTTTAGTCAGTTTTTTGTCACTATGACTCAATACCTGACATCCATAACTTTAGGGAGGAATGATTTGTTTTGGCTCACAGTTTCAGAAATTCACAGACCCTTCACAGGAGGGCTTCTCGAAAATGGTGGAATCACCTAGTGGGGCCACAGCTAGAGCCAGAGCTGGAGCTGGTGCTCTGGAGACAGAGATCCTCACGGCATGAAAGAACTGAGAGAAGTCAGGGGGGACGGGGGAAGCAGCACATGCCCCTCCAGCTCAAGACCCAGGCAGCTTATCTGTCCCTGCCAGCCAGGTCTCCTCCCAACAGTACACAGAAACATGAGGCTTTTGGGGGATGCTGCAGATCCAAAGCATAACAAAGGCTGTGGAATGAATAGGTGATTGTCAGGATAGTGGAATCTGTGGAATCCGCCTGAAGGATTAATTTCCCCTGCATTCTTCAGTCTTTAGGGATGGAATGGAAGGTCCAACCTCCTATGGGGTATGTCATGGACCCAGTGGTAGAATCAGACTAGAATGTGCCGGTGACACAGTGTGTAGGGGTCTTACGAATTTTGGATGTTAACCCCTTATTGAGTGTGCAACTTATTAATATTCCTCCCTATCCCTAGCTCTTGCTCTACGTCAGTGTTCTCTCCTTTGTCATTCAGAGTTCTTTGCTATTGTTTTGATATAATTCTATTTTTAATTTTTTCTAGTGTTTTTGGATTCAAATAAAAATCATTTCCCACACCAACTTTGTGTTATTTCCCTCTATTAATCTAATAGTTCTAAAATTTCTGATCTTTAGGTAAATCTTTTATCCAGTAAGTTGATTTTATGCGTGACATGAAAGAGAAGTTCAATTTCATTTTTACAAATGTGGTTGTTTAGTTTTCCCAATAAATGTATTGCAGCACATTTCGAAAAGTCTATTGATGGTAGATGCACGTGCCCATTTTTGGCTTCTTCATTCTTTTCTGTTGTTCACCGTGTTACTACAGTTTTAAGAAGTTTGAAATCAGGTGGTGGTGGTGTACTTTCAGCTTTGTTCATTCTGCTCGGCATTGCTCTGGCTAAACAGGGTTTTTTTGTGGACCATCTGAGTTTTGGTATTGTATTTTCATTTTATGAGGGATGTCATTGCTATTATGATACAAATTGCATGGAATATAGTGCTCACTTTGAATTTGGATGTGTATTTAGAACACTTTCACTAACTTTTGTAGCGTGAGTGTGTCATAGCATTCCTTGGTTTTCATGTTCTCTTTAAATGTTTCTTCAACATATTATTGCTTTTAGTCTACTGATCTTTCACTTCCTTGGTTCATTTATTCCTGAGTATGTTTTGTAGCCAATGTAAATTGGTTTCTTTAACCTTCTTCCTTCCTCTTTCTTTCTTTCTTTCTTTCTTTTTTCCTTCTTTTGACAGCTGATCTTCTACTGGGAAGAAGCATGTAGTCCTGTAGATCTTTATTGCTATTTAAAATCATGGAATGAAGAGAAATAACACAGTGTCTTATGCACTGATAGTTGAGAGCTGAAGTTTCTCTGTGGGAGAACATCCAAATCACAGAACGTTTACACCTATGACAAACTCACAAGATGGCCAAGTAGAATTAAAAGCAATATTTTATGTTTAACCACCCATCAGGAATAGATAGCTATCTGTTGAAATAAATCTTTCAGGAATATCTACTAAGGTTCTTGTCTCTCAGTACTATAGCTTGAGAAGTTTTACTAGCTTTATAACCTTAATGTTGCTCTATCATGGGCCTGTAGAAGTCTCCCTTCACGTTGCACATGATGTAGACGGCTGGGGAAATACACGGAAGGACTATAGGGAGCTGGTGCCTCTTTATTTAAGTTTGAGCCATGGAATATTATTTATTATTTATTATATTTAGCCCAATGGATTGTTTTCTTAATTGTTGTGATGTTCATTTTCTAATAACAACACTCTTATTTTAACATCTTATGTTGTTTTTGTATCCTGAAACTCTACTGTAGTTTTCTCTTAGTTCTGACAGGTTTGTTGTGAAGGTTGACCAGGGAATTTGGGAGTTTTGACAATTTTTCCTTTGCTATTTTTGTTGTTGTTGTTGTTCTGTCACATTGCTCTGGAAACGAATTCCAATCATATGTGATTAGAATTAAGGAGAAGCAGCATCTTTGTCTTGTTTGAGATTTTAGGAGGAAGGATTTCAGTTTTTCAGTGATGAGGGAAATAATAGCTGATAGACGATTTGTACTGTGTTCCATCATATCCAGTCTTTCTTTTTGCTACACTCACTGTTATTTTAAGTGACCTGTCTTCTTTATGACTGGCTCACTCTTCTGGGCGATTCTGCTGCTTGAACTTTCCATTGATCTGCTAGTTAAAGTCATTGAATTCTTCATCTCTGGATTGTTTGCTGCCTCCCTCTCTCTCTCTCTCTCTCTCTCTCTCTCTCTCTCTGTCTGTCTCTCTCTGTCTCTCTCTCTCTCGGTCTCTCTCTCTGTGTGTGTCTGGCAAACTCACATGTGGTAGTGAAGGTTTGAACTCAGGGCTTTCACTCTAAGGTACATCTTCAGCTCTAATTCTATTTTGTTGTTGTTGTTGTTGTTGTTCTGAGATAGGGAATTGCTAAGTCATTAAGTTGCATAGGTTGGGCTTGAATTTGTGATTCTCCTTCCCTAGCCTCCTGGAGCGCTGGGTTACAGATAGGTGTCAGTTAATTGCTTCATTATTGTTTCTATATAGTTCTACTTGCTGTTTTTCTGCATTGTTTTCTAAATAGAGTAGGCTTTTCAAGAACAAATCTTCTTATAGCTCACTGAACTTTTAAATGAGCATTTGATGAGTATTTTTTATGAATTATTTGTCAGTCATTTCATAGTATCCACTTCTGTGGGGTGTTTTATTCATTCACTTAGAAAGTGTTGCAATTCTGTATTCATACTTGAGTCCTTCCTTGCATTGTTGTTGCACATTTGAGGAGGCTGAAGAGACAGGTTCCTTCTCTGGCCTTTCCAGGTGATTTTCGGCAGGGTTAGGTATTCACTAGCCTGTTAACTCTGGAAGGGCCGGGTAGTGATATCTACAAGTAGCCAGCCTCTATGTTGAGGTCTTTTGTTAGTCTTTTCATTGCAATCAGACGAGCTTGTTGGCTGCGCTCCACTGTCCAGTGAGACCTTTGGCACAACTGCAGGCTGAGTTGTACAATGGCTTCTGGTCAGGTCAGTACAAGATGCTTTGTCTGACCATACAATTCCTGTGTTTGGAAGTCGATGTTTGATAAAGTTGTAGGCTGGATTATGAGGTAAACTGGTGTTCAGATTGGGATTGATAGGACCAGAGCCTAGCACCATAGATACACACAACCAATGAATGTCTCCCTCAGGCTCTAACTGAATCCAGTGACTGTGTTCCTAAGTCTATTGCTTTTCTGACATCTGTGGAAGAGGGAATCATTGAAATCGTTGGCGTAACTGTGAAAATATTGGATGAATATTGCTGCTTTCTGATATATCATATAGAGTTGGACTAGTGTCCTCTCTGAATTTCCATTCTGCTTGAAAAGAGTGAGTGGGCACATTTCAAGTAGGAGAGTGCCTGGGATGTCTGTCTTCTCTAAGAAGAAAGCCTAGACTACTTGATGTAATGAGATTCAGACGTGTGGAAGATTTCTTGCTTGAGCCTCATAGTTAAGTGGGATTTTTCTTTTTAATATAAGGAAGCTGCCTGTATTTTGTTGGATGAAACAATACTAGCTAGTCCCAATATTTTTCTGCAGTGGGTTGAGATTTTTTTCTTTCCTTGGTGATCATGTGGGATGGGCATTGAGACCGGGTTTGGAGACTCACAGTCCAAGAACTGAAAGTATGTTGAACTTCCCTTCATGCTTCTGAAGGCTACCAGCTCAGTTTTGTGGGTTTTCCAAAAGGGTCGGCAGACATCTATAACCAGGTGTTACAGCTGGTACCACGTTGAGGTCTCACTAAGATTTACACATAGATGATTCTAACCCCTGCCTCATTTCGGGTTTCTGCTTGGCCCTAAGTAGACTACTTGTGCCATTTCCACTTTAATCCCTGTGTGAAGAGACATTGGTGGGCCTCCTGGGAAGCTTCTTGCCATACTAGGATAGTGGGTGACTGTATGTGTCTCTCTTTCCCCCTGTGAGAACATAGTTAAGAAAATCCTTCACATCTCATGTTTACTTATTTAGGGAAGAAGGTGAGGTGGCACATTTACAGTGAGAACATATTTCTACCCCTGCGATTTGGACTTGGTCATTCTGATTGTAAGCTTCTTTCTAAGTTCTGTCTTTTTAAAGGATGGCCTAGTGTACGGTATGAGGAGTGGAACTTTCTTTGAGGAGTGTAGCTTCTGAGACTTTTCATACTTGTATGTGGTAGGCATCCCTATATCCATCTTGTTTTTCAGCGACAGTTATTTGAAAGTACCTTAGGCACCAAGGCCATGGTGAATGTGCAAAATGCACAGTAACATTCGGTGTCCTGGAATGATCCATTTTGGAATCTTAATAAGAGTTGGGCCCCTTGGGCCCCAGTGACATCATCATTGAATCCTCTTCTTGGTATTTGCAGTATTGGAATGCTGCAATGTTTGATTTCTTGTTCCAGTCTGGTCTAATTCCTTAGATTCTTTACAATCTGCTGAAGTAAGAGTCTCCTTTAACTAGGAGGATTATTAAGGTAGGCCTAAATAATTATACTGTAGCAATAAAAACTTTACTAACTTTCTAAGTTATCCTTTCAGGGACCATTTCAGCTAAGTGGTTGGTTTATGGGGTTGGCATCTCCTTGGGCAGGCATCACACTGGTGGCAACCTGGAGGTATCACCAAAGTCTACACATAGGTCTCCATAAATGTTGCCTCCTTTTTGTTTCAACCATTCACCACATGATCGACCCGTGCTCTTTTTCACCAGTGTTTCCTTTGAGGTGAGAACAGGGAATGACATTGGGGAAACTTTCTAGAGCTGAATAATAGTTGAATGACTGTCTCCATTTCTACCCTTTAGAATCATGGGCTTAAAGAAATCCCTATAGTCTACTTCAAGTAAATTTAGTGTAGAAGAGAAAGCACATTTATCACATTAAGACATATTTCTTGACCTTTATTAAGTCAGTTTTATTTGGTTGTACAAATTACTGTACTGCCTCTAGCTTGTGTCCAATTATTGAGATTTCAAGAAGATGTCTTCCTCTGTGGTATCTGGTAGTAGAAATTTTGGTGAGAGGGAACCTGGAATTTCCCATCATGCCATCCTGCTCATGTCACTGTCTTCCTTTTTGTGTATGGAAGTTAGTAATATGAAATTCACCAAGGAGAATTGTGACTAAGAACATATCCAAAAGCAGTTAAGTATGTTGGAAGGATCGATCATGTGCTTCTAACAAGGATTATTCCTTGAGGTCCATGTAGAATCCCTCATGAATTGTTCCTTAGGGTGTGATCTAACAACTCCCACCAGGCTCTCTCATGAAAGTATCTAGAAAATACCCTAATGTCATGGAGTACAGTACAACAAACTGTTACTTCCTTGGGCCAACACTCAGCAGGTGAGTAGCTACTACACTGTATTATTAAGGAAAAGGGAATTAAAATAGATAGTAGTCACCTTTCATCAGATCCCTGGGATGGACCATGTGGGTAGGCTGTCAGTCTGACTTGAGCATTTCCCAAGCCTCAGAGGGTTTGAAATGGCACCTTAAAGTCCTATTGAAAATAGAAGAAGACAAACGCTGATGCTCCTTGGGGTAAAGCTGCTTGTGCACGACCACTCTGCTGCTGCATCAGGATGCCGTGAGGAAGGCTCTTCCTGTGTTTCCTTCAAAGCTGAGTTGTCAGATTCTATTGAGCAAGCAGCCATTAGTTATCTGACAATAAAGTTCAAAACATGAGTGTGGAAACACTCCTAAAGAACAAACTTTATTCATATCTACTTCCTCTTCATCTTTAGATCATACAATCTGAAATCATTGCTCAATATTCTGTTTCAACCCTTGTATTGCTGTACGGAATGGGATTTTCCCCAGGCAAAGGTCACAGATAGCTCTTATCTGGCTAGCACACAGTGTCTCATTAAATGCAGTTCAATAATCATCATTTTTGGAGTAAATCATTGCTATTGAGTAGAGTTCCTTTTACAAATTTACAAATCCAGATCCTCTTCTGCGGACAGGCTTTATGCCAGCGTTTTATGAACGTGTGAGTCCACACCTTCCTTGAGGGCAGTTCATGGCAGTAGTCCTTCCACCTGCACTCCATGTGAGCGCAGTGTTTCTTACTTTTTTGTTGCTGTGACAAAATACCAGACATTCATAATTTATGAGAGGAAGGATTTATTTGGTTCAGAGTTTCAGAAAGTTTCACACAGTCCGACCATGGGGCAGGTGGCAATCGCGGAGGTACACAGTAGAGACTGAGGCTGGAAAGCGGTTGACACCATTGCAGACAGAAGCCAAGAGAGCTGCGAGCAAAGACAATGAGCTTTTCCAGGAAGAAGCTGCAACAATGCAACAGTGTTTCTCTTTTTTCCTTTACTTAGTGCAGAGTTGCCAGTCTTGTGTCATCCCAGGTCCTCCCTTTCCCTCCCCATCCCCCCATCTGTCTTATCCCCATCCCCCTCACCTCTCCCCTTATCCCGCCTGGCACGGGCACCAAAGGTCAAACTGCAGTACATCTCGGGATTCTGTTTAGGGCAAACATCAAAATTTGCTCTTGTTTGGAAAACGTATCAGTAGACTTTTCATGAAATGTTACTCATTAATTTTTCCTGCTGAGTAAATAAATTTCAGTGAGTGTAACTATACGAACCATATGTAAATTCCCCTCCAAGTCTGTGGTTTGTTTCCTGCCTGTACTGACATTGCAAAAGATCAGAGTCAAGGCAACTGGATCGCTCTGGGCTGCAGCTTCTCATGGCTCCTGTGAGTTCACCTGCCTTCTTCCCTCTGTGCGTGTGTCTGCTGCTGGTGTCCGGCTATGCTCAGGCGGGCAGGCTGCTGGTAGTGCCCATGGACGGGAGCCACTGGTTCACCATGCAGATGGTTTTGGAGAAACTCATCCACAAAGGGCACGAAGTAGTTGTGGTTATACCAGAGATAAGTTGGCAACTGGGACAATCCCTGAATTGTACTTTAAAGACTTACTCAACTTCTTACACTCTGGAGGATTTGGACCGAGAGTTTAAGTTTTTTGCTGACACTCAATGGAAAACTTCAGAACAGAGCATGAGTTCTTTATTAACAGGTTCGGCCACAAGGTTTTTTGACCTCACCTTTTCTCGTTGTAGGAATTTGTTTAATGACACAAAATTAGTAGAATACTTGAAAGGCAGTTCTTTTGATGCTGTGCTTACCGATCCTTTTGATGTATGTGGCTTAACTGTTGCCAAGTATTTTTCACTCCCTTCTGTGGTATTTGCCAGGGGGCTATTTTGTCATTATCTTGAAGAAGGAGCCCAGTGTCCTGCTCCTCCTTCTTATGTGCCCAGACTGGTCTCTGGACTCCCAGATGGCATGACTTTCAAAGACAGAGTACAGAACCATATTTCCTACTTGTTAGAGCGCTTGATGTGTTCATATTTTTTAAAAAAACCCATAGAAGTTGCCTCTGAAATTCTTCAAACTCCTGTCACGACATATGATCTGTTCAGCCAACCGTCAATTTGGTTGTTACGAACTGACTTTGCTTTGGACTATCCCAAACCTGTGATGCCCAACATGATCTTTGTTGGTGGAATCAACTGTCATCAAGGAAAGCCATTGTCTAAGGTAGGTTCTTTCATTAAATAAAAAGAGTCATTACCGAGACGCAATATTTTATTTACATTTGTTACATTTGTCTTCCTGGTTCAATAAAGTCCTTCTTTCAGGGACCTGAGGCATAGCTCAGCAATTAAGATCTCTTGCCTGGCAAGTGTGGGGCCCTGGGTTTGATTCTCCAGCAGCAAATAGATTGGGCATGATTTCATAAGATACACCTGTCAGAAATTAATGAATGCATAGGAAACAAAAGGCCTGCCAGAGTGAGCCTGACTCAAATAAAATATTACATTGTTTCAATCTATTTGAGGCTTAAAAACTACACCATTGCTTTTTACGTTTATTTGTATGGTAGTGGTATACTTATATATCATTTCCTGGTTGTATTTTTAAAACTGTTTTCCTACAAACACTTGTAAAAGTATTTTTTGCTCGAATAATACGTGTACATCTGTGAGAAAGTATTGTAGAATATTTTACTTCATCCTTTCCAATTTCTGAACTTATTCATAAATGCGAATATAGCTAATGCAAAATTTTATGCATATTTTGTTAAAATAAAAAAATCACTGGGTAGACATACTGTCTTTATTACCTTGATTTGTTTTTTACTTGCCGATAAATAGACATGCTGACAAGCCAATAATTATAGATTTCATATTTTTAAAAATAACTTCATCACAATTTTACTTTGGTTTTTGTTTACTTTTCTCAACCAATCAATAGTGATAGATATTTAAACTTCATTTTTGCTTTGTGAACTGAACTTGTAGTCAACTTCCTTAGCTATTTTCTTTACATTCAAAAGTTTTCAAGAGACCGGGAGATGATATGTTAAAAAAAAGAACCAAACGGGGGTGATAGTGTGATAGTGGGAAATAGGGAGGAGGGGGCATTGCCAGAGGGGCAGAAAGGGGAAGAGGAAGGGATTGTAATTTTGATGTGATATGTACCTGTTCAAAATACTTCAGTTCAAGATAAACATTATGTATTGCATATATATGCATATATATATTTTTGAAAAATCCAAAATTTTTCATTGTCTCTTTGTTATCTCAGTAGCTAGAGTTCTAGGAATAGTGTTGCTGATTTAAATGGTATACATATACGACATTTTAATAAATTTCAGATACTAGTTTAAACTCTTGTCCAGTAACACTCTAATATCAATGTAATATGAGAGCTGCAGTTTTTCCATAACTTCTTTGGCTCCACACATTGTCAATTAAGAATATAAGAGACCCAGATCACAACTCTTATGGAACTTAAAATGAAAAACAAAGTGAAATAGGGGGTTAGGGTGGGAGAGGTGGGAGGGAGGGACAGGAGGGTAGAGAGGGGGACAAAGGAGTGTGGGAAAGTCCTTGTCACTTTGACAAGATACTTATGTGCACAAAATCCTCGACTTCATTGTAAACCTTAAATCTTGCACTAATACATATCAATAAAATGGGGGAAAAAGAATATCTTGTCTATTTTCTGAGCAAAAATATTGTATGTGGCTGCTACAGTTTTTAGGTCCTGTTTTCACTGATATTTGGCCATTTGCATTTCTGCATATTACATATTCACACATTTGTTGGAAATTTTAATAGAGCTCTTTGTCTTTTTCAAATGATTGCTATAGGCTCTTGAATGTTCAGAAAATAAACACTTGTTACTTTTAATTTTATTTGCTTTTAGAGGTGATGGCCAATATCTAAAAATATTGTATCAGATCTCTTACAGAAGGGTTATAATTTTCTACAGTTTAAAGAGAACAGCTATAAAATTTTAATGAAAAATACAAAACAAAACCAATACCACAAAACAAATTTAGTTTAATATTCAAAAATCAAAACTTTTTGTTATACTAATTTTTATTACAGTTGATTCGGAATAAGCAGTCTGTGTGTGGTGTGGTCAGATTCTTTAGCCTGAGTGAAATTGCAAATACTTTAGGGAAAAATCAAACTGCGCATGACAAATGACTTATAACAACCATGGTTAGAATTTGATGAAAATGTAGGTATTGGCAAAACAATTTAGTTTTTTAAATAATGATCCTTTTTATTAGAAGTATTAGAAATTTTCATACATAATAAATACCTTCAACTTGAAATGATGTACACAAAAATCTAAGCTTGATAATTTTTATGACAATTCAGTTATGTTATACAACTTCTTTAATACAACATTTAAAAATAACAATCATATTCAACAATAGAATCAGTGATTTTCCCTTGTTTTAAAATGAACTTTCTAGGTGACTAATACCCTACTGTTTTAGTCTTCAGAGTGCCCTGCCCTGAAGAGCTCTACACAGGTTAACATTATCAACACACAATCAAAGAATAATAGCCTCATTTAAGAATCTTTTAAAGAAACCATTGCAATAATTTGAGTGGATATATTTTTGGTCAAAGTGAACAGATATTTTAGATGGTGTCTTACTATCTCATCGTTATGACAGAATGCCTGACATCTACAACTTAAGGGAGGAAAGTTTTTTTTTTTTTATGTTCTAGGTTGAGAAGGTCTCATATAACCCATTTGTGGGCAGCCAGCAGTGGTGGAAGCACGTGGCAGAGGCTGGCATTGTAGACAGAAAGTGAGGTGAGGCAGGAGAAAGGTGAGGTGAGCAGCTAGTTAGTATCTGTGACTCAGGCAAAGATGGAGGTTTCCCTAGAAGAAGGTAAGACAGTGAGTGACTGAATAGACATATATCTTCCTCAAGTATGAGTTAGTTGTCTAAAGAAGAGCTAATGATGTGGGTAGAAGGGGAACCTGGTACGAGAAGGAAAAGGAGAAGAATTTGGCGACACAAAAGAAAATGATTCCATCCAGGTGGCAAGATGCAGGAGTTGGGCAGCAGAGTGAAGACGCAGAGGAAGAGCCCAGTACCATGCACGGCCAGAATAATGGGTGTCTGAGTGCAGATCTGTCAATCATGAACTTTTGTTTTTGAAGACATACCTGAGAGATTCCACTGGGTCATAGGTATAGAAGGTCCTAGAGCCACTTCAGGATTTGGCAGACGAAGGATTTTCAGAGGTCCTCAGCTTTCCCATAGAGTGTTGGATCTATGCTTCCTGCCTAGTCACCTTAGCAACTGTGGGACTAGTTAAGTTAACCGCATGACGCCCTCCCATTTAGGTTTCTTCAAGTCCTGGGTATCTAAGGTTTTAGTAAATACTAAAGTTCTGCAATGAAAGAGAGTTTGGCCTCCTGGGATGAGTCCAGATTCAGTGTCCTTCAGAGCTGAAATGAGCTGCTGAATTTGTGTTAAGGATTGAACTTGTCTGAGAAGTTTTTCTCTTTCTCTTGTCAGTCAGAACATCTTGTGTTCAAAGGGCATTTATAGAGTTAAAAAGGAGAGAGTCCTTGGAATCAGTTTGCATTTCTGAGCTGGATGAGAGCAATGGTGAGAAGTTGTTTCCAAGGGGCCTTGCATTCTTCTGCTGTATTATGTATCTCTTAAGAGGACCTCAAACCATTCCATTTGTCTGAGGACTGAGGTTGTCATGGAGATGGGTAATTAATGCCCAGTGCATTGGAGACTTGCTATGTGACTTTTGTGTTGAAGGCAAGAGCATTGGCACTCTGCAGACTTCAGGTGATTCCATTTCTAGGGATAATCGCATGGATAAGTATCTTAACTACTTCCTGCGTCTTTACTGACCAGATTGGGAAGGCCTGCATCTGACTTGTGTAAGTTTCCACCAGAACCAGAAGGAACTGATCGTATTTGCCTCCTGACATGTGTGTCAAGTCTCCTTGCTGGTCTTCTAGCAGATAAGTGCCCTTGTATGGCTGTCTGAGTGTTTTAAGGAATATTTAGGGTTAACTTTAGAAGGTCTCACATCCTGATGTTATTAATTAGGCATGTCCGGGAGACACTGAGACCTGTACAGGACATAACCCAGGCTAAGGAGGTTTCAGTTATTTGCTGTCCTAACAAAACAAGAAGATGTTCCCATAAGCAAAAGAAACCAAAAGGTAGAGCGGGAGGCTGGGGGACAGCCAGTAGAGAATTAGTGTCCACTCCTGACGTCAGACACTCTTTGTTGTTCTGCTTCTTGGAGGTTTTTGTTCTCCTACTTCCTGGAGGTTTATTCCTATGAAGGTCTTATTTATGAGTGTCAATATATTTTGATATCCTAGAACCCATGGTCATGCATTGCCTTTACTATTTTCATTGGAAAGCCTCCCTAACAGAAAACACTCATCTGAGGTTTCCCATCAGCCTTGAGAGTTCAGAGCATATCCAGCATTATTTGCTATATTCTTTTCCTTGGCTAAATATGGTGTCTGGTGGAGGGCAGGCAACGAAAATGTTCTGGTGCTAGGAGGTGGTGGTGATAGCACAGGACTGTATTTGTATTAAAACAGTTAAGGTTGTAAATGTTTTGTCATGTGTATTTTTGCTTAGTTTATGAATGAAGAGAAAGATACCTTTTAATATATTTTGTTTGAATCAGAATACAAGCATATGTTTTCACATTTCCTGATTTCTTCTTACACTGTTGAATCTCGGACAGGTTCCTTCCTTTTAAAGAAGTGTTGGTTTGAGCCAAGTGCATCTGTCTGAGCCACTTATTAATTGCAGGGACAGAATACCTGACATCCACAACTTAAGAAAGGCAAGATTTGTTTTGGCTCACAATTTCAGAAGGTCTCACACAGTCCATTCATGTGTGGCCAGCAGTGGTAAAGGGACATGGTCAAGGTCTAGCTGGAGAAAAGCTCTTCATGACACAGCAGACAGACATCCGAGTCAAGGAGGAGCAAGTTTATGTCTGGCTATTGTGAGGCAGGCCAGAGCCTTCCCAGGAAGAGCCTGCAGCAATGTTTCTTCTTTCTTCCTTTACTTAGATCAAGCTGCCACTTGGGCTGCCCACACCTGGGTGCCCCTCCCTCACTTCTTGGCCCGTAAGTCAACCACAAACAATGGAGAGCCCTTCCCTGGGTACCTCCCAATCTCAACAAGTTGTCACAATCCCTCCACACCAAGCCTCAAGTGTCTACCTCTTCCAGCCATGCCCTGCTTTCCAACAGCACATCATTTCATAGGTATCTGGTATATCCAAATACATGAGTCTTCTGGGGAGACATTCCAGATTCAAACTATAGCTGTGTCTTAGATGGATAGAGAAATAAAATTGTGTCTGTTAAGCCCATGGAAGGAAAAGGGTTCAGAGATTCAAGAAGGCCATTGTATAGTTAGGGTGATAATCAAGATAGTGGAACCTGAGGGATTAACTCCAAGGATCACTGTCCCCTACATCTTTTGGAGATGACAGAGAAGGCTCAGCCTCTTACAGAAAATGTCCTGAAACCCAGTGATAAAATGTCAGGCTAGAATGTACCAGAGAGAAAGTGTGTACTGGCATTATGAGTTTTGGATGTTAACTGTTTATTGGGCTTACAAATTACTAATACTTTTTCTGGTTCATGTTTCTTGCTGGTTATCAGTGTTCTTTCCTTTTCTGTAGGTTTGGTGTAATTTCATTTATTTATTCATTTATTTATTTATTTATTTTAAGACAAGGTCTTGCGCTGCAGTCCAATCTGGTCCTGAACTCCCCATGCTCAGACTAGCCTTGAACTCATGGCAATCCTCCTACCTCAGCCTCCCAAGTGCAGGGATTGTAGGTGTGTGCTGCCACGCCCAGCCTATGTGGTGCTAGGGAATCTAATTCAGGGCTTTGAGCTTGCTAGGCAAATGCTTTAACTACTGAGCTATTCTTTCATCCCCTCTATTTTTAAAATTATTTTTCTTAGTGTTTTTAGCTTCAAACAAGCAAAAAGAATCACTTCCTTCTCCAACATTGTGTTCTTTGCATCTATTATTCGAATAGTTTCAAAATTTCTGGTCTTTAGGTGAGTCTCTTCTCCATTTTTAGCTGGTTTTTATGTATGGCATGAAAGAAAAGTTAGTGTCATTTTTCTAAATGTGGGTGTTTAGTTTTCCCAATAAATTTATTACTGAAGAGGCTGCAGTTCATCTATGACAAGTTTGTAACACCTTTGTGAGAAACCTATTCACGGTAGGTGCACGAGCCCAGTTTTGACTTTTTCGTTCTGTCCTGTTGCGCACTGTTACTACAGCTTTGAGCAGTTTGAAGTCTGGTGGTGTTATAATTAAGCTCTGTTTATTTTGCTCACGATTGCCATGCCTCATTAGAGTATTCTGTGGACCATATGAATTTTGGCACTGTAGTTCCATTTTTATGAAAAATATCGTTGCTGTTATGATACAAATTGCATGAAATATATCATTCACTTTGAATTTGAATGCATATTTTGAACATTTTTACATTAATTATTCTTGCCATGAGCATGTGACAGGTCTCTGGTTATTCCTATTGTCTTCGTTTGTTTCTTAAGTGTGTTTTTGCTTGTAAATCTTTCACTTCCTTGGATGGATTTATTCATGGGTGTGTTTTGTAGCTATTGCAAATTGGATTCTTTCCTTTCTCTTTTCTTTTTCTTTTTTAAATAACAGCTGTTCTTTTACTGGGAAGAAGTGTTTAATTCTGTAGATCTTTGCTGTTTCTTTTAAATCGTGGAATAAAGAGAAACAACCTAATATCCTATGCTCTGATAGTTGAGAGCTGAAGATTCTCTGACTGTGGGGAAAATACCTAATTCAAAGATGTTTACATCTTCAATAAACTCACACAAGGACCAAATAAAGTGAGAAGCAATGTTTTGTGGTCCATGAGAAATAGACTACTGAAGCTAAAGAGATTTAGAAAATAACACTCTTCTATTGAAATAATATTTCAGGAACACCTGCTAAGGGCTCTGTCTCACAGAACTACAGCTTGAGAATTTCTAGAAGTTTCACAACTATCATATTCATTCAGAAACCTGCACATTGCACACGTTGCAGAATGTTGGGGAAATTTATTGAAGGACTATAGGGAGCTGCTGTCTTCTTTATGAAAGTTTGGGCTACATAATGTTGCTCTCATTCACTGCAGTGGATTGTTTTCTTAATTGTTCTGGCAGTTCACTTTCTAAGTAATAACTCTTCTTTTCTTTTTGGTATTCTGAAACTTCCCTATAGTTTCCTCTTAGATCTAACACATTTGTGGTGGATTTTTTTTAAACACTATGTCATCAGTGAGCTTTGACAACTTGACCTTATATTATTTCTTTTTATCCTGTCTAATTGCTCTGGAAAGGATTTTTAACTGTATGTGAATGGATTTAGGAAGAAGGGACATCTTGTCGTGTTGGAGATCTGAGGGGGAAGAATTTCAGTTTTTCACTGTTGAGTGAAGTGCTAGCTATGGGCTTCTCATAGATGGTTTGCACTGTGTTCTGTCATATCCGGTATGTCTTGTTCTTTTTGCTCCTCTTTCTATGTGTTTTTCAGTGTCCTGTCTTCTATCCAACCAACTTACTCTTCTCAATGATTCTGTCATAGAATGTTCTATTGATTTGCCAGCTAAAGTCATTGTATTCAGCATCTCCAGCATTGTTTGTTGCTTCTCTCTGTGTGTGTGTGTGTGTGTGTCCATATGCTTGCAAACATACATGTGCTAGCGATGGTTTGAACTCACCGCATCACCCTGAGCTACCTTTCTAGCTCTGTTTTTCTTTTTTCTTTCCTTTAAGAAAGGGATTGCTAAGTCACTAAGTTGCCAAGGTTAGACTTGAACTTGAGAACCTCCTTCTCCAGCCTTCTGGTGTGCTGGGATGAGGTAGTGTCAGTTTGTTGCTTTGTTATTGTTTCTATATAGTCCATCTTTGAGCTGTTTTTGAGTGATGTTTTCTAAATTTCTTTAGCTTCTTAAGTCCATATATTCATATGGTCACTGAACTTTTAAATGAACATTTAATGAGTGCTTTTTATAAATTCTTTGTCAGTCATTTTATAGAATCCGACTCTTTGGGGTACACTATTGGTTCACTCTGGAAGCACTGAAATTCTGTATTTCTCCTTGAGTCCTTGCACTGCTGTTTGACATGTGAGTGCCCGATGTGCAGATTCCTAGTGGCTTTGCTGGCTTTGTTTGGATAGGGTAAGGGTCAGGTGGTGATTGGGGTCATTGAAAAGAGACTAGCCTTTTTTTTTGCGTGGGTTAGGTTGGGTAAGGTGTTACATGAAAGAGAATTTAGTGTATTAGGATTCTTAAGAGATTCCAAATATTTTAGCCTCTTGTCTTTAAGTGCAGACTGTACAATGGTAATAGATAACTTAGGTAAATATGACATTTACTTGTACTTCATTGCTAAAGAAATTCCAGTTCATGGTGGGTACATAATTCTATACAAAGTAATACAAACACTACTGTTTGACAGGTACTGAGGACACGAGGTATAAGACTTCTGGTAATCGGCGTGGAATGCAGGCAATGACAACTGTTATGAGGTTTTTGGTACAGGGGTCACCTGGTGTCTGCTCTGGCGCTTGTGAGAAGGGAGGGGACAGTGAGCCAGCATTCAGAGACTGAAGCAGACTTGGAGCAGCACTGTCAGAGCCAAGTGAAAGGCTTTGCATGACCACTATGGCCAGGAGTTCAAAAAACTGATGAGAACCATTGATCAGAATTACTACTGGAACTGCCATATCCTTAGGAATTAGTAAACGCCAAGACTAATTCCAAGGGTAACCTTTGTTTTTGGTGCAAAGATGACACTCATTCTATTTGCCCACAACTTGCCTATTTTTGCCCTGAAGGGTTAGCATCTCAGGAGCCCTGTAAGTCCTCATGTAACAGAAACAGCAGCATGTTCTCCCTCTGACACCGCAAGAAGCCATCCTCATCAGGAGCAGCCAATCAAATCTCTGCTTCTGCCTATGTGATTTTTCTTTGATGCTACAGATAAGAGAACAAGAGGTAGTTAGTTGACTTTCTCTGCTTAGGTTAGCTGTTGTAATGTACTGTTCTTCAATTCGTTCTACTATTACACGTGACAGGATTTCCTTCTTGTTTAGTGCTGTGTGGTTTTCCATTGTTTATGTGGACTGTATTTTCTTTATTCATCTGTGGATAGATGCATAATACTCATTCTGTGATTTGATAGTCTGAGCGTGGTGGAATGAGAATGGGAGCAGGGTTCTCTCTTTGACAAAATGGTTTCAAATATTTTGGGCCAACACTCAGAAGAGAGTTGGATCATGCACAAGTGTATAACTTTCTACCAGGGATGTGCCTGGCTGATTCTTGCAAAAACTTCTGGTGAGGCCAGTTACAGACTCTATAACATGGGTAGGAATCCTGCTGTTTGGATCTATAGTTGACAAAGCTGTAGCTTGCTGTCTGAAGTTGGTAGAGTCATTTCTTGAAAAAAAAAAAAAAGTGACCTGAGGTTATTATTCTTAGACATGCTCACTTCCAGAGTGCTTCCCTTGCAGGGTAGAACCCTGGGTGTCTTTGGCTCAATCAGTTAGGCCTTTGTCAACCCTGTCAGTGCTTGTATGTTTCTGAAATGCAAAAAAAAAAAAAAAAAAAAAAAAAAAAAAAAAAAAAAAAAAAAAAAGGTAGGAGTCTGTCCATTTTGGTGTGGTTTTTGGTCCTTATTTTCTTTTTAACTGTAGGAGGCTGCTGTTTGGCTTGTTATGTGAAAATTCCTGAATTTTTGTGTTCCTTGAAATTTGAGCACAGGAGTGTTTCTATCCAGGTAGGTCCATTGTGGTTGGCCTTCATAGGGAAAATATGTACTGGGACAAAGCTAGGAAGTTTCCTGCCAAGCTTCTTGTGGTCACAAGCTCAGATGGGTACTTGGTTTATGAGTTTGACATACATCTCTGAGAAAGAGCTACATGTACCCACAATGCTGAGTGGTCACCAAAGTCAGCATACTGGTCACCACCAATATTGCCTCTTACATTTTTTCTGAACGACTCTGAATGGTTTACAATTTTTACTGTGTTTCCTGTGAAGTTTTTATGGGAGTGGCTGTCCTAGGAGCATCTTGCCATGCTTCCTGTGGCCACAAGCTTAGCTAGGAACTTGGTTTATGAGTTTGATACCATCTCTGGAAGGAGCCACATGGACTAACAACCCCCAGTGGTCACTAAAATCAGCACACTGGTCACTATCAGTCCTGCCTCTTTCATTTTTTTTTCCCTGTAAGGTACTGGTTAGTTTACAATTCTCACTGTATTTTCTATGAGATTTTTATGGGATTAGGCATCCTAGAAACATCTGACAATGATAGAGCAGCTGAATGAAGGCCTCGATTCTTTCTCTTTCATAAAACACGGGCACAGAGGAAGCCCACATGACGGCAGTGGTAAATCGAATCTCACTCAGGTCTTTAGACCACATGAGCAGGTGAGGGCTGTGTCTGGCTCTGTGTGTTTTAGCATTCAGGGGCCTCAAGTGGTGGGGAAAGGAAGGAGAACTGATGAAGTAGAATCAGACAGACACAGGTCTGTCCATGTAGAGTGGCTCTGAACCAGAGTTTCATAGATATGGAGGAGGCTTGGGCCACGGACATTTTAGTGCTTTCTTGGAAGTGGGTTACCAATTTCTCTTGGTGGAAAAACAAATTTCATAGTTAGGCAAGAAAGTCCAAATTTTACTAATGCTGGTAACCTTTCAATCTTTCTAAATATTCAAAGCTCAAAACCATTGTTTAACAGCTGTATTTCTCAAGTTCATTTGCAGTGCAGAACATGATTCTGTTGAGGACAAAGACCGAAAATTGCTCTTGTTTGGAACACACACCAGTAGGCTTTTCACCAAATGTTACTCATCAGATTTTTTTTTCTCTGAGTAAATCATTTGCAGTGAGTGCAACTTTGTTAAACAGTATGTGATTTCCTCTCCAAATCTGCGGTATGCTTCGTGCGTGTACTTTATCCTTCAATTACATTACAAGAGGTTAGAGTGTCAGCAGCTGGATTGCTCTGGGCTGCAGTTTCTCATGGCTTCTGTGAGTTCACCTGCTGTCCTCCCTCTGTGTGTGTGTCTGCTGCTGGTGTCCAGCTACACTCAGGCAGGCAGGCTGCTGGTAGTGCCCATGGATGGCAGCCACTGGTTTACCATGAAGATGGTTTTGGACAAACTCGTCCACAGAGGACATGAGGTGGTTGCTGTGATGCCTGAGATGAGCTGGCAACTGGGACAACCCCTGAATTTTACAGTAAAGACTTATTCAACTTCTTACTCTCTGGAGGATTTGGATCACAAGTTCAGGTTTTTTGCTGACACTCAGTGGAAAACTCCAGAACAGAGTATATATTCTTTACTAACGGGTTCAGCCAAAGGTTTTACTGACATCACCTTTTCACGTTGTAGAAGTTTGTTTAATGAGAAGAAATTGGTAGAATATTTAAAAAAACATTCTTTTGACGCAGTCTTTACCGATCCTTTCGATGTATGTGGCTTAACTGTCACCAAATATTTTTCACTCCCTTCCGTGGCATTTGCCAGAGGAGTATTTTGCCATTATTTTGAAGAAGGAGTCCAGTGTCCTGCTCCTCCTTCTTATGTTCCCAGACTTCTCTCAGGACTCGGGGACATGATGACTTTCAAAGAGAGAGTACGGAACCATCTTTTGCGATTGGAGGAGCAGTTAGTTTGCCCATATTTTTTCAAGAAAGCCATAGAAGTTGCCTCCGAATTTCTGCAAACGCCTGTCACAGAATATGATCTCTTCAGTCAACCATCAATTTGGCTGTTACGAACTGACTTTGTTTTGGACTATCCCAGACCTGTGATGCCCAACATGATTTTCATTGGTGGAATCAACTGTCATCAGGGAAAGCCATTGTCTAAGGTAGGTTTTTTTCTCCTTTGGCACATTGAAGACATGTTGACATTGGACATTAAACAAAAAATGTCATTAGTAGATCTCATTTTTTCCTTTTTATTGATTACATTTGTTTTTCTGCTTCAATAAATTAATTTTGTGAGGGGCAGGGGGACCTGAATCATAGCTCAGCAGTAAGATTACTTGGCTAGTAAGTGTGAGGCTGTGGGTTTGAATTCCCAGCAGCATGTACGTTGGGCATGATGGTATATGACACACCTGAACAAAATAAGTGGATAAATATAGAATAAAAGCCCTGCAGAAGTGAGCCTCCTTCAATTCAAGAATATGTTTTTTTTTCAATATATTTATGGATTAAAGAACTTCACAGTGTTGATTTTTTTATGCATATTTATATCATATTGTTATAAGTATATGTCATTTCTGGTTGTATGTTTAGTACTGTTTTCTGAAAATCATTTGCATAAGTCTCTTTTACTCGAATGATATAGTTACAATCTACAAGAAAATGCTGTAGAAATTGTTCTGCATCTTTCCAATTTCTGAAATTTTCACAATTACGTACATAGCTAATGCAAATTTTTTCACCTATTTTATTAAATTAGAACTAATCATAGTGTAGACACACTTTTTTTACCTTGATTTTTACTTGCTAATAAAAATTAGACATGTTCACAAGTGAATAGTTACAGATTCCATAGTTTTTAAAATGACTTCATCGCAATTTTGCTTTGGTTTTACCTTACTTTTCCCAACCAATCAATAGTGACAGATGTTTAAGCCTTTTTTTTTTTTAAAAAAAAAAAAAAAACTTTTGTTTTGTGAACTGAACTTGTAGTGAACTTCCTTAGCTATTTTCCTTATATTAGAAAGTGAAGTCTGAGATTGGTAGAGTCATATCTCAAAAGAGAATATGTGACCTGAAGTTATTATTCTTAAAGATGCTGAATTCTGGAGTGCTTCCCTTTTACAGTGGAACCCTGTGTCTTCGGCTAAATCAGTTAGGGAAACCATGTATTGGGGCAAAGCTAGACACAGCTTCCTGCCATGCTTCCTGTGGCCACAAGCTTAGCTAGGAACTTGGTTTATGAGTTTGATACCATCTCTGGAAGGAGCCACATGGACTAACAACCCCCAGTGGTCACTAAAATCAGCACGCTGGTCACTATCAGTCCTGCCTCTTTCATTTTTTTTTTTTTTTTTTGCCTGTAAGGTACTGGTTAGTTTACAATTCTCACTGTATTTTCTATGAGATTTTTATGGGATTAGGCATCCTAGAAACATCTGACAATGATAGAGCAGCTGAATGAAGGCCTCGATTCTTTCTCTTTCATAAAACACGGGCACAGAGGAAGCCCACATGACGGCAGTGGTAAATCGAATCTCACTCAGGTCTTTAGACCACATGAGCAGGTGAGGGCTGTGTCTGGCTCTGTGTGTTTTAGCATTCAGGGGCCTCAAGTGGTGGGGAAAGGAAGGAGAACTGATGAAGTAGAATCAGACAGACACAGGTCTGTCCATGTAGAGTGGCTCTGAATCACAGTTTCATAGACACAGATGAGGTTTGGGCCCCGAACATTTTAGTGCAGCATTTCTGTTGCTATCAAAATCCTCAAACACTGTGATCATCCTTTTCCTACTGGATCAAGCTCTCTGGTAAGATACTCCACTGATTGAGGAGAGAGCCTCGAAAGCCTGTGTTAGGATCTCCAAAGCTATTTTCTTTCCACGAAATAAAGGACATCTCATACCAACATTATGTAATTTTTCCCTATTGTTCTAATAGTTCTAAAATTTCTGGTCTCTAGGTGAATCTCTTACCCATTTTTAGTTGATTTTTCGGGTATGACAGGAAAGAAAAGTTCGGTATCATTTTTTTATGAATGTAGCTGTTTAGTTTTCCCAATAAATTTATTATTGAAGAGGCTGTAGTTCACCTATGACATGTTTGAGGCACCTTTGTGAAAAACATAGTCACGGTAGGTGGATGCGCCCATTTTTGGCTTCTTCATTCTCATCTGTTGGTCACTGTGGTACTACACCCTCAAACATTTGAAATATGGTGATGTTGTACTTAAGCTTTGTTTATTTTGCTCATGACCCTTGTGGCTAACTACGGTATTTTGTGGACCATATAAATTTTGGCATTGTATTTCCATTTTTATAAGGAAACACATTGCTACTATGATACAAATGGTATGAAATACACTGTTCAATTTGATTTTTGATGCATTTTGAACAATTTTGCATTTATTTTTCCAGTCACGAGTGTGTCATAATTTTTCTATTTATTCATGTCTTTCTCACTAGTTCTGTCAACATATTATAGCTTTCAGTCTGTCCATCTTCACTTCCTTAGCTAGGTTTATTTCTGGGTATGTTTTGTAGCTATTGTAAACTGAATTCTCCCTTTCTTTCTTCTCTCTCTCTCTCTCTTTCTTTCTTTCTTTCTTTCTTTCTTTCTTTCTTTCTTTCTTTCTTTCCTTCTTTCTTTCTCTCTTGCTCCTGATAGCTGCTTTTCTATTGGGAAGATGTATCAAATCCTGTAGATATTTGTTTCTCTTTTAAATCATGGAGAGAAATAACCTAATGTTTTGCGTATTCATAGCTGAGAGCTGAAGATTTTCTGACCACGGAGAACATATCTAATACACAGGATGTTACACCTATGACAGGATATTTCATCTGTCATAACATGACCAAGTACAATGAAAATATTTTACATTTAATGATCCACTAGAAAAAGAACAGCTATCTGTTGAGATAATATCTCAGGAAAATCCGGAAAGCTTGAGAGGTTCTACTAGATTCAGAACCATAATGGACCCTGTCACGGTCGTTTAGAAACCTTCCTTCATGTTGCACATAATGTAGAATGTTGAAGGGAATATATTGAAGGACCTTAGGGAGTGGATTTCTTCTTTATTTAAATATGAGCTTCATAATGCTGTTCATTATTTCTCATCACTCAGCCCAATGGGTTGTTTTCTTTATTAATTGTTCTGATAGTTTGTTTTCTAGGTGATAATAATGCTTTTGTTTTAATTTCTTGTGTTTTTTTGTATCCCAAAACTTTGCTATAGTCACCTCTTAGTTCTAACAGGTTTTCGGTGGGGGAGTTTCTTTCTTTTTTCTCTGAAAAGGCCATGTCATCAGCAAACTTTGACCCTTTTCCACTTTTTTTCCTTTATCTTGTCTTATAGCTCTGGAAAGGATTCCCGATCATATGTGAACGGAATTCATGTGAAGGGGTAACCTTGTCTTTTTTGAGATTTTAGGGGGAAGGGTTTCAGTTTTTCATTGTCGATTAAAATGTTAGCTGTGGGCTCCTGATGGACGATTTGTACCATGTTCCATCACATCCAGTCTTTCTTTTCCGTTTTCTCCTCTTGTTATGTGATTTTAAGTGTCTTATCTTCTGTCTCACTGATTTGTTCTTTCTATTGATTCTAATGCTGCAACTTTCTATTGGTCTGTTAGTTAATCACACCTAGGATTGTTTACTGTTCTGTGTGTGTGTGTGCACATGTGTGTGGAAACACACATGTGGTAATGGTGGTTTGAACTCAGGGGCATGAGCCTAAGCTATATCTCCAGCTCTAGTTTTATTTTTTATTTTGAAACAGGAGATCGATTTCTAAGTCATTAAGTTGCTTAGGTTAGTCTTGAACTTGTGATCTTCCTGCCCCAACCTCGTGGAGTGCTGGGGTTTCAGGTCAGTTAGCTGCTTTGTTATTGTTTCTATATAGTTTAACTTCTTACTATTTCTGTACTGTGTTCTAAATTTCATTAGTTCCTCAAGTCCATATAGTCTCATAGTTGACTGAACTTATAAATGAGCATCCACGTAGTATTTTTAGTCATTTAGTCATTTCATAGAACCTGTTTCTTTGGGGCGCACTTGGTTCATTTAGGAAGTGTTGCAATTCTCTATTCTTACTCGAGTCTTTGCACTGTTGTTGCACATTTGAGGAGGCTGAAGAGACAGGTCCCTTCTCTGGCCTTTCCAGGTGATTTTTGGCAGAGATAGGTATTCACTAGCGTAGCCTGTTAACTCTGAAAGGGCCAGGTAGTGACATCTACAGGCAGCCAGCCCTTTGTTGATCTCGTTTTTTGGTCTTTTCTCTGCAATCAGATGAGCTTTTGGCTGGGCTCCACTGTCCAGTGTGACCGCTGGCACAACTGCAGGCTGAGTTGTACAATGGCTTCTGATCAGGCCAGTCACAAGATCGTTACTCTGACTAAGCAATTTCTGTGTTTGGGAGTTGATGTTTGGGAAGGTTGAAGGCTGGATTCTGAGGTAAGGTGGTATACCGGTTGGGGTCAACAGGCTTGAAGGCTCAGAGGCAAACTCCATAGATATACACAACTGATGATTGCTTCCTTCAGGCTAGGGCTGAATCGAGTGACTGTGTTCCTGAGTCCATTTCATGTCTCAAATCTATGGGAGAGGGAACCATTGAAACCATTGGCAAAACCCTAAAACTATTGCATGAATATTTCTGCCTGTTGACTTCTCATATAGAGTTAGGCTGGTAGGCACATTTTTAAATAGGAAGTGCATCTGATGCTTGAATTCTCAGAGAAAAAAAAGACTAGGCTAGTTGCTGGAATGAGAGAGATTTCAGGCTTGATGCCAGTGGTTAAGTGGGAATTTTTTAAAAAAGAAGCTACTCCTACTTTTCTGAATTGCATTGATGGTTGTGTCCTCTCCTTGGTGGCCATGGTGGGATGGGCATTGAGACTGGCTTTGAAGACTGATAGTTCCAGAACTTAAGGTATGTCAAACTTCCCTTCATGCTTCTGAAGGCATCTAGCTGAGTTTTGTGGGTTTCCAAAGTGTGGGCAGAGATCTCTGATCAGGTGCTACAGCTGGTACCACACTGAGGTCCAACCAAGATTCACACATAGATGACTCTGACCCTTACCTCATTTCCGGTTTCTGCCTGTGCCTAAGTAGACCAAGTAGATTACTCACGCCATGTTCACTTTATTCCCTGTGAGAAGAGATGTGGGTGGCTCTCCTGGGAAGTATCTTGCCATGCAACAATGGTGGCTGACAGTGTGCAGCTCTCTTTCCCTCTCTATGAACATGGTTGGGGAAATCCTTTACATTTCATGCTTACTAGTTTGGCAAAGGCGGTGGGGTGGCACAGATAGAGTGAGATTATATTTTGCCCTTGTGATTTGGGTTTGGTACAGTTCCAAATCCAGGCTTTTTTTCTAAGTTTTGACATTTTACAAAGAGGTCCTAGTGTTAGGTAGTGGAGTTGAACTTTCTTGGAGAGTGTCGCTCTTGACACTTCTTGTACCTGTGTGTTGTAGACATCAGTGTGTCCATTTTTGTTTTTCAACCATGACATTCACTGGAAGGTGCTCTAGTTACCAACGTCAACGGTGAATATGTAAATGACAGTAACACTCAGTATTGTGGATACATTTGAGATCTTAACAAGAATTATGCACCTTGGGTTCCTATGCAGTCCCTCACTAAATATTCTTCCTGGTTTTCCCGAAACACTACAGTGTTTGCTTTCCTATCCGTCTGTTCTTAGATTCTTTGCAATCTGTGGAAGGAAGAGTTCCTTGAGTGGGGAGGATTAGTAGGTTGTGCAGGGATATTTATACCATAGACATAAAAGCTATCTTAACTTTCTATTGTCTGCTTGTGGGGACCAGCTCAGCTATGTGGTTGGTGTATGGGGTTGGTAGCTCCCCGGGCAGGTACCATACTGTTGACAACATGGAGGTGACACAAAAGTCTACACATAGGTCACCATGAATACTGCCTCCATTTTTTGTTTCCACCTGTCACTGGGTGGTCTAGCTGTGCCCTTTTCACCAGTGTTTCCTTTGAGGTGAGAACAGGGAATGACACTGGGGAAGCTTTCTAGAGCAGAATAATAGTTGAAGTACTGTCTTCACTTCTACGCTTATAGAGTAAATGGCCTAAAGAAAACCCTCTTGTCTACTGTTGAGTGAACTTGGGGAAGTGAACTTGGCTATAGTAAGATATATTTCTGACCTTTATTAAGTGACTTTTATTTTGCTCTATGAATTATTGAGTGCCTGAATCTTGTGTCTAATTATTGGGAATTCAAGAAAATGTCCTCATCTGAGGTATTTGGTTATAGAGTTTTTTGGTGAGAGGGAGCCTGAGAAGTTTCCCATCATGCTATCCTGCTGACATCACTTTTCTCCTTTTTGTGTCTGAAAGATAGTAATCTGAAATCCCGCTGTCACCAAGGAAAATATTGACTAAGAAAATACCCAGAAATAATTGTATATGTTGGAAGGATTCATTATGTGCTCCTAACAAGGATCTTGCCTTGAGGTCCATGTAGAATCTCTCATGAAATACTCCTCAGGGAGTGATTTAACATACCCCACCAGGCTCTCTCATGGAAGTATCTAGAAAACTTCTTAATGTCATGGAGTACAGTACAACAAACAGTGTCTGTTACCTCCTAGCATAAGTGATGTGGAAGGAGGGTGAAACATGACCATGGAAGTTGTGGTCAGTAGTGCGGGGCACAAATACACAGGTTCCTGAAAAGGGGCCCTGGACTGAGGGGGATGCGCTCACAGCAGGGCTCTCAGTATCTCGTCAGGACACAAACACAGACAGGAGAGAAAGAAGTGTATTTCAGCAGAATGCCTGGGACATCATTCAGCAGTTGAGTAGCCACTGCATTATTAAAGAAAGGAGACTTAAAATAGATAGTAGTCATCTTTTGTCAGATCCCTGAAATGTTTCATGTAAGTAGGTTGTCAATCTGATTTGAGCATTTCCATGGCATCAGAGAGTTGGCAGGTGGCATGTGGAAATAGAACAAGATAAGCCCTGATGTTATTTGTGGTAGAGATGTTTGTGAACAACCATTTGACCACATCAAGAAGCTGTGAATAAGGGTCTTCTAGTGTTTCCTTCAAAGTGGAGTTGTCAGTTTCTTTTGAACAAACAGCCATTAGTTGTCTGATGACAGAGGCCAACATCTGAGTCCAGAATTTGGAAACACTGCAAAAGAACAAACTTTATTCATATCTACTTCCTTGTAATCTTTATAAAATTGCAAAATCTAAGATCACTGCTTGATATTCTGTTTTGACATTTGCATTGCATTTGTATGTGATTTCTCCCAAGGCAAAGACTATATACAGTTCTTATCTGGATAGCAACAGTAGGTATCTCATTAAATGTAGTTCATTAATCATTATTCTTGGAGTAAATCATTAATACTGAGTTTAGCTCCTTTCATGAGTTTATGAATCCAGATCTTCCTCTGAGCTCAGGTTTAGTGCCACAGTTCTATGAATGTACAAATCCACGCCCTCCTTGATGGCAGGGTTTATGGCAGTAGTCCTTTCACCTACTGCATACTGCGTGAGCTTAGAGTGTAAGAGGCTAGATGACTCTGGGCTGCAGTCACCCCACGCTCCTGTGTGCTCACCTCTCATTCTCCCTCTGTGCCAGTGAGAACATGGAGAAACTCAGTTGTGTGGTGCCACATGAGGATATGCCACTGCTACTTGTGCAGTCTCCAAATGACTTGGCTTACTTTGTTTGGAAAGGGTCACTTGGCAAGTTGGGACCATTGAGAAGAGACTGTTTTTTGTGGTAGGGGAGGTGGGTAACATGAGAAAGAATTTTGGATATTGAGCCATTTGAGAGACTCCAGATATTTCAGTTTCTTGTCTGTTAGCACATCCTGTACAATGGGAAGAAGGCCCTTAGACAAATAAGACATTCACATGTACTTATTTGCTGTTTAAAAATACAGTTTATTATGGGTGCATAATTTTATAAAAACAAATATAAACTCTAGAATTTGACATGGACATAAACTATAAGACTTCTGGTAATGAGCATAGAATGCAAGGCAATGTCAATTGTTGTGAGGCTTTCTGCACAGGTATCACCTGGGGTCTGCCCTGGTTCTTACTGGGAGGAAGGGGACAGTGAGCCAGCACTCAGAGACTGAAGCAGACTTGGAGCAGCTCTGTCAGACTCAAGCCAAAGGCTTTGCATGGCCACTATTGCCAGGAATTAAAAAAAAATGATGGGAACTATTGATTAAATGCTCTAGAGACACTGTCATATCTTGAGGAAATAATGAACACCAAGGCTAAGTCCACGGTCTCTACTTATTTTCTTTCACTTGCATATTTTGAATCTGGTATTATTCTTGTTTTGGAGCTAGAATGACAGTCACTCTGCTTTCCCACAGCTTGCCTATTTGGACACTGAAAGTCTAGCCTTGCGGGAGACCTGTAAGTCCCTGTGTAACAGGAGCAGCCACACACTCTGTCTCACACATCCTCATCAAGAACACCCACTCGAATCTCTGCTTCTACCACTTTGACTGTTTATATGTCACAGATAAGTGAGAACAGGAGGTATTTGACTTTCTCTGCCTAGCTTATTTGACTTAGTATGTTGCTCTCCAATTCCTTTCACTCTTGCAAGTGACAGATATTCCTTTTTTTAAAGCTACATGATATTCCATTGTTTATAATGGCTGTAGTTTCTTTATTCATCTGTGGATAGATGCATATGCTTCCATAATTTGCTGGGCTGCAATGAGCATAGGAGTACGACTGTCTCCTCGACAAAATGGTTTCAAATCTTTTGGGCCAATGCTCAGAAGTGAGTTGTATCAAACACAATTGTGTAGCTTTCCGGCTGGTGAAGGTCCCGACTGAGTGGTACCAGGGCTTCTGCTGAGGCTGGTTACAGACTATATTACACAGCCAGTTCTGCTCTTTGGAATCTGCAGTTGACAAAGCTATGGCTTGGTGTCTGGGTTAGTAGAGTCATTTCTTGGAAAAAAGCATGACCCGATGTTATTATTCAAAACTTGGTAGAGCTTCCTATCGTGCTTCTGGTGGCCACAATCGGAGCTGAGCTTTAGGCTAGTTTATGAATTCAATATATATCTCTGCAAAGAAGCCATGCGTGCTAACAACACTGAGTTGTCACCAAAGTCAGCGTGCTGATCGCTATCACTCCTGCCTCTTTCGTTGTTTCTACAAGATACTGGATAGTTTCCAAATCTCACCTGTGATCCCCATAGGTTTCATAGGAGTGAGCATCTGGAAGCACTTGACAATGCTAGAACAACTGGACGAAGGCCTCAATTCCTTCTCTTTAAAAGAGTACAGGCACAGAAGAAGCCCAGCACCTGACTGTTGTGGGGCAAAACTGGGGATAGTGAGACATTTTTCTGATCCCTTTAAATTGAATTTCATTCAAGTCTTTAGACTACATGGGTGTGGCTGAGGGCTGTGTCTGCCTCCACGTGTGTTAGTATTTCAGGGTCTCAAGTGGTTTGGAAGTGAAAGAAAAAAATGATGAAGTAGATTAGATAGACACAGGCCTGTCCACGGCAGAGTGGCCCCTGAGCCATAGTTCCATGGCCACTGAGGAGGCCAGGGCCACAAGCCTTTTAGTGCTTTCTTGCAAGCTGGGTTGCCAATTTCTTTCTGGGGGTGGTGGTGAGGAATGGTTTTGGTAGTCAGACAAGAAAGTCCAAATTTTATTGTCATCCAACTTTCAGTAACTTTTTAACCTTTTTAAATACTTAAAGTCCAAATAAATATCTTAACAGCTGTGCTCCTCAAGTCAAATTGCAGTACAACACATGATTCTGTTTAGGACAAAGATCAAACGTTGCTCTTGTTTGGAAAACATACCAGTAGGATTTCACTAAACGTTAAACATTAAATTTTATTGCTCTGAGTAAATAATTTTCAGTGAGTGTAACTTTATCAACGGTGTGTAAATTCCCCTCTAAGTCTGTGGTTTGTTTCGTGCCTGTACTGACATTGCAAATGATTAGCGTCTGAGCAACTGGATCGCTCTGGGCTGCAGCTTCTCATGGCTCCTGTGAGTTCAGCTGCCGTCTTCCCTCTGTGCATGTGTCTGCTGCTGGTGTCTGGCTATGCTCAGGCAGGCAGGCTGTTGGTGGTACCTATGGGTGGAAGCCACTGGCTCACCATGCAGACAGTTTTGGAGAAACTCATCCACAGAGGGCATGAGGTGGTCTTGGTCATGCCAGAGATAAGTTGGCAACTGGGACAATCCCTGAATTGTACTTTAAAGACTTTCTCGACTTCTTACACTCTGGAAGATGTGAACCGCGAGTTCAGATTTTTTGCTGACACCCAGTGGAGAACTCCAGAAAAGAGTATGCGTTCTTTATGAATGGGTTCATCCAAGGGTTTTCTTGACATCACCTTTTCACGATGTAGGAGTTTGTTTAAAGACACTAAATTAGTACAATACTTACAGGACAGTTCTTTTGATGCAGTGTTTGCAGATCCTTTAGATGTATGTGGTTTAACTCTTGCCAAATATTTTTCACTCCCTTCCGTGGCATTTTCCAGAGGAGTGCTTTGCCATTATCTTGAAGAAGGAACCCAGTGTCCTGCTTCTCTTTCTTATGTCCCCAGACTTCTTTCAGAACTTGGGAATGTCATGACTTTCAGTGACAGAGTACAGAACAATATTTCCTACTTCAAGGATCGCTTAATGTGCCCATATTTTTTTTAAAAAAGCCATAGAAGTTGCCTCTGAAATTCTCCATACCCCTGTCACAGCATATGATCTCTTCAGCCAGCCGTCAATTTGGTTGTTAAGAACTGACTTTGTTTTGGATTATCCCAAACCCGCAATGCCCAACATGGTCTTCATTGGTGGAATCAACTGTTATCACACAAAGCCATTGCCCAAGGTACGTCCTCTCTTCTTGGTACATTAAAGACATCCTGGCTTTGCTCATTACGTAAGCAGAGTCATTATTGAGCTGAGATGTTTCATTTACGTTTTTGCACTTGCCTTTCTGGTTCAATAAATTCTATTACTTCAGGGCCAGAGGAATAGCTCAGAAGTTAAGATCACTTGGCCCGGCAAGTGTGAGGCCCTTGGTTTGATTCCCCAGCACCACATCAGTTTGGAATGGTGGCACATGACATACCTATAGAAAATAAGTGAATAATAGCAAATAAAAGCCTGCATTATTGGATTTGGCTCGATTATTTTATTTTTAATATTATTTTTCTGAAAACAGTCATAAAACTATCTTTCACTCCAAGAGTATGTTTACACCTGTGACAAGGTGCCCTAGAAGATTTTTCTACATCCTTTTCAAAACTGAAATTATTCCCAAATATGCATATAGCTAACACAATCTTAACATCTCTTTTATTAAAGTAAAAATAATCACACTGGAGATTTACTGTTTTTATAACTTTGATTTTTTAACCTGCTGATAAATAATAGTCATGTTCATAAGCCAGTAGTTACAGATATCCCATTTTAAAATATAACTTCATTGCAATTTTACTTTGGTTATAACTTACTTTTCTCAACTAATATTTGTATGAAAAATATTTATACTTTTTCAACTTCTGTTTCATGAACTGAACTTGAAGTAAACTTCCTTAGCCATTTTCTCTATGTTCAAGCATGTGTGTGACCTCACTCTTATCTCACTAGTCTGGAGTCCTAGGAATGGAGTTGCTGACTTACATGGCATATACATATTATATTTTAATAAATTCCCCAAAGTAATTTAAAATCTTTTGCTGCCTCAGTCTAATATCAATTTACTATGAGAGCCATAGTTTTTCCATAACTTATTTGGCTCCAGACATTGCTAAATAGTGATCTCTTAATTTTCTGGGCAAAAATATTACACATAGATGCTGCAGCTTTTAGGCCCTGTTTTCACCGATATTTGGCCATTTGCATTCCTCTTTTGTGTAGTGCGCATCCACATTGGCTAACAATTCTGATGAGTTCTGTGTCTTTTTCAATGGCTGCTAAAGGTTTTGTGAGATTTAGGAATATAAGCACTGGCTGTCATCAGGCGAGCAGGCTGCTGGTAGCGCCCACAGATGGAGCCACTGGTTCACCACGCAGAAGGTTGTGGAAAAACTCATTCACACGGGCTGAGGTGGGCGTGGTCCTTCCCAGATGGGTTGGCAACTGGAACAATAACTATCTGCAAATCATTCTTTTATTGACCATTCTGCACCTCTTGTCACAGAGGCTTTTCACATTTTGCTAATCTCATCTCCTAACTTTTCTTTAGTGTTTTACGGGATTTCAATTTGTTCAATTTGAAAGCTGAGGTGCAAATGTTTTCTCCACATTATGTCTTGAAGCATTTCATTCTTGCAATATTGGTCCTGTATATTTTTGCATTAGCATTTCATTTGTATAATGGAAGAACCTACTTTCATTCATTTTCTGAATGAGTGATTGATGTTGCCAGTAGTGTTTAATAATACCTCTCTCGAGGTTCTGGTCAAGATGGCGGCTGAGTAACAGCACTGCACAAAGTCTCCTCATCAACTCACTTAAAAAGTCAAGAAGATAGTTAGAAAAAGCGTGTTTGGTGTAGCTAGGAAAGAGAGGTGCATCTCCAGAAACTGAAAGGCGACCAGCGGGAGGCCAGAAACTCCGAAGGATCATCAAAACTGGAGGGGGGAAAAAATCCCTGCAGTCCAGTAAGCTGCCGCGGCCAGCCAGCGGTAAAGGGCAGGCTGCGGCAGAGGGAGGAACGCTTGCGGGACCTGAACATCTGACTGAAGAGAGCTGGAGAGGAGGGAGCACAGAACAACAGGAGAAGAGGCTGTGGGCGGGTCGGAAGCAGCGACTGGGCATGGCCCCGCAATGCCAGCACCCACAGATCACAAACAAGGTCCGGAGGCCAGACTTCAGCCCTAGGTAAGCACGGACCAGGACTCGGGGGAATCATTGGCTGCGGGCGGGCCCGCCTCAGAAGCACCAACCCGCGGGTGTTTGTACTACAAACACGGCGTGTACTCCCCCTAGAAAAGATCCCGGAATCCCAGATCAGAAACGGGACTCAACAACCATCACAGGCAGTGACGTCAGCAGGAGCCATTCACTTTTCCTGCGCACCAGAGAGAGGTAGTAGTACCATGGGAAAACGTGGTAACAAATCTCATACAAAAAGATCTGATCCCCCAGGGGAGGGTGCAAGGGGTGCTGAAATTGCAGAATCCAAAGAAAAGGACAAAAGTGATGGTAACCTCTGGGCGCAGATAGTCAGTGAATTAAAACAGGAATTAAAGGTGGAGTTAAACCGGGAAGCAAAGCAGGAAAGAAATCAGACAGCGCAAGAGCTACAAGAACACTTAGCTAAGCATAAAGCAAGCTTTGAAAAGGAATTAGAGGAGTCCAAAGAAGAATTGGGGAAGTGCAGGCACACATCTCCTACAAAAAGACCTGAAACCCCAGGAGATGAAGTCAGGGTAAATAAAGATGAATATGGCAAAAATGATGGCAACTTCTGGGCCCAGAAATTCAGTGAATTAAAATGGAAATTAAAGCAGGAAATTAAACAGACAGCAGAAGAGCTACACCAATACATAGATAAGCAAAAAGCAAGCCTTGAAAAGCAACTAGAGGAGACCAGAGAAGAAATATACCAGAAGATAATGAAGACAACAGAAGAAATTAGAGAAGAACACAACAGAGATATAGAAAAATTGAATGCAAATATTCAGGAAATGAAAAACACACAGGTAATAATAAGCAACCACTTTAAACAACTTCAGAATAGTATGTCAGACCTAGAAAATAAAGTGACTAAGCTGCAACATACAGGCCATGAAGAATACAAAGTAAATAAAGAAAGCGAGTCATTACAACAGCTGATAGATGATTCAAGGAGAAATAACCTCAGAATTATGGGAATCGAGGAGAAGACTGAGGACAAAACAAAAGGCTTAAAGGACACGTTTAATGAAATAATGGAAGAAAATTTCCCAAATCTAAGAAGAGAAATGAACATGGAACTTTTGCAGGCATATAGAATACCAAACAACTTTGATCAGAAGAGACCCTCATCACGACACATCATAATTAAAATTCTAGAAAACCAACACAAAGAGAAAATACTAAAAGTGGTAAGAAAAAAACAGAAAGTGACCTACAAAGATAAACCCATCAGGATAATGGCAGATTTTTCAATCCAAACTCTAAAAGCAAGGAAATCGTGGAGCAATATCATCCAAGCACTAAAAAAGCATAGAAGCCAGCTAAGACTGCTATATCCAGAAAAATTATCTTTTAACTTAAAGGGAGAACTTAAAACTTCCCATGACAGAGACAGCTTAAAGGAATTTGCAGCCACTGAGCCAGTATTGCAGAAAATACTTAAAGGAAACTTGGGCGGTGAAAGGGAGACCAGCAACACCAATGACCCCAGAGAAAAAGTGACAACAGCTAGAGGAGAAGGAGCTGAGAAAAGAGTAGGTTAGTAATCAGTGAAATATGAGTAAATAAGATATGTAAGTTAGGAAATTAAGAAATAACTAGATTTGCCTACATATCTGTCACTTTAAGTATATTTATGTGGTATAGATTTAAGTTCATTTAATGTAGCAATGTGATATAGTTTTAACTTTGTTTTGTTGTAGCAATTCACTTATTAGGTCACTAATGAAAGTTTATCCTAAGGAAATTGATTGATGTAAAGATAACTTTGTGAATGTACAAATATGCACCTTCCAGTATTGAGCTAAGGCAATTGAATTTTATTCATTTATTATTTTTTCTTCTTTCCCAAAGTAACTATCCTTTTGAACCACATGCTTATAATTATTTTCTAGTGTGAATTGGTGGGTAAGGCCAGGTTTAACAATAACAACAAAGATGTAGGACCATATGGAAAAAAAAAAAACTTTGGGTGAATATCCCAATGAAGGGTTTGGTTGGATTCAGAGAGGAGAGATCAAGATTTGACTACTGAGAACCCACTAGAGGAATAGGAAGCTGGGGTAGAGTGGTGACTTGAGTGAAATGACTTAGGTGTGGAAGATTAATATGTTAGACACCGTATGGTTTCTCAGACTTGGAAAACCCAGAACACAGACATTCTTTGGAACCATATGAAGTGATAGCTGGAGCTGGGGGAAGGGACAGGGAGAGGGTGGGAGGGTAGAAGATGGGAAGGGATTGTGAAGTCGATGTGATACATAGATGTACGAAACACCCAAATTCATTGTAAATACTTTGTATTACATTTGTATATTAATAAAAATAGTGGGGAAAAAGAATCTACCTTCATGTAACTTTGAAATAAAAAAATTTAAAAAAATAAATATGGGTTGAGAATATAGCTCATTGTAAAGGACTTGGGCTCTATCCTTACTAGTATGAAACAAACAAACAAACAAACAAACAAACAAACAAAAACTGGCAGAAAAATGGATAATGGATAGTACCAGGGTTCAACTTTTGTCTCCACTTGAAATTACCATGAGAGATGAAAAATAAATTGTTTCACTTTAAAAAAAAAAACTCTCTCTTCACCTATGGGGTTAAAGTGCACGTGTATCTCATTTTAATTATGCTTATCCTCAGAAACTGCTTCTGAGGTCTTCGTCCAGTGCCTTCTTTACCTGGTCCTGCTGCAGGACCACATTCTGAGTTATGAGTTTTATTTATTTATTTATTTATTTATTTTGAGACAGGGTCTCACTCTATAGTTCAAGCTGGTTCTGAACTCCCTATGTAGACCAGGCTGGCCTTGGACTCAGGACAATCCACCTGTGTCAGCCTCCTGAGTGCTGGGATTACAGGCGTGTGCGACCATATCTACCTTATGTGGTGCTGGGGAATCGAACTCGGGTACTTAGGGCTTGCATAGTGCATGCTAAGCAAGTGCTTTAATTTCTGAGCTATTTCTCCAGTCCTTGAGTTGTGAGTTTTAATGCCTAGCAGGAAAATTCCTGTGTTCATATTCATTCTGTGAGTTTTGTTAGTGACTCTCAGAATACGTGTTTCATTATAAATTTAATACTGGTTATCTATCCATACTTCTATTTTCTTTCATTATTCTTTGAGACTTGTTTAGTATAGAACATCATCTGGAATTAGCTCCATGCCACTCTTTTAAAATATTTGAGGCAATTCCCTTCTAAAGGGAAAAGGCATATTTTGAGTCATGGATTTAAGATTCTAGGCCAAGACTGGACAGCTTCATAACTTTGAGTTCTGGTGAGTGTAGTACACTATTAGGGAAGACAGGATGAACTGTTTACCTCATGAGCCAGGAAAGGAAACAAAAAATGAAACACAGAAGGGCTGAAGTTCCACAGTCCCCTTTAGGGGCATTCCGACGACCAAGGGCTCTCTTCTAGGATCCAATGGTGCCAAACCTTAAATACTGGGACCCTTAAGGGAAAGCCACCCAAAGTATAGAAATATTTATTTTCTTTGGTGGAATATATATAGTTCCAAAACCTTGTATAATGATATTGTAGATCAAGGAGTTTGATAATTTTTAATTGAAAAAATCAACAGTACAAATAAATATATGCTTGCTACACTAGGGTTGCACTTGATGTCTAACCTCAGTAAATTATTTTATTAGAATGAATTATGTATTTATATTAGTGCTCTATCTTTTTACATGTCCAGTAGAGCTTGGAGCAGAATCAGAGTCTGCCACATGCTACATATCCTCTGTCATGTTAGCAGGGTTTTAGGGGGAGGGCCTTTTCAGATAACTAGTGGCAAAATGAAATACTACTCTTTGTAAGAAGTTGGGAGACTCCAGTTTTAGGTGTGTGAAAATTAGGTATGGCTTTTTGCCTTGGCAAGACCCGACAAAGAGGTGCAAGTTACAGGACTCTACAAGGCTGAGGAAAGCTTCTGTGCTGTATGCTGGACCCGTTGTACCTTTGCCCTTTACCCAAGGATGGGCTGTACAACTTTATGAGTCAAGAGCGAGTTTGGCAGGCTCCTTGTACCATCCAGAGGGATTTAAGTGCATAGATACTAAGCTATGTATGATTTTATATTACTCATCATGCAGAAATATTTTTAAATTATACAACACAGTGAGACACATAATGTTTTGTGTATGTTTGCATATTTCTCTTTGTTTCCAATCTGTTTTCTCTCTTTCAGAAAAAGAGAAAGGCAATTAAAGAGTTAATTAACTTGAGGAGCTGAGGAGTCCTTTAAGAGGTGAAGAAAGGGGAGGGCTCCTTCCTGGTTCCCTCAGTGGCAAGGCAGCTGCAGGCCCCCACAGGGTGATTTAAAATTTGCAGCTGATGCCAATTAGCTTGTTGGCCTCCACCCAGCAGAGTAACCCGCACACAGGCGACGTCTCTGTCCAGGCTGGGGTCTCGCGCTCCAGTTGCCTCTTGGCTTTAAGAAGCTGAGAGCACGCACGGCTCGAGCGTGCGTGCGTGCGTGCGTGCGTGTGTGTGTGTGTGTGTGTGTGTGTGTGTGTGTGTGTGTGTTCACCCATTAGCCTTTTGTATTGCTGAAGAATGAAAGGCGTCATCTATTTTGCGTCTCTGCTGAGTGGGAAATGCTGATGATGAGGCATGTGTGATTACGTCTGTGTGTTTGTGTTCAGTCTCCCAGGCCTTGCACAATGTATGTGCCTTAGGCATGATGACAAAATATAAGAAACGAAGAAAAACAGTTAAATTGGAATTCATCAAATTAAAAATTCTTTGGTACCCAAAGACACTACCAAAACAAGTCACATCCTAGGAGAAAATATTTGCAAATCTTACATCTGGTTAGTTTTTATCTTCCAAAATAGGTGCTTAACTCAATGAAAAATGGCAAAGGCTTTGAATAGGAACTCCCCCCCCCCACCCCCGTTAAGATGCAAAAATAAGTAAGAAGCAAATGATAAATGCGTTGGCCACAGGCAGAGAGAAGCTGCACATACATACCACTTCATGCTCACTAGGATGAATATATTACGAGGAGAAACGAATTGGTTAGAATGTAGGAAAATTAAAACTCTCACAAATGATCAGCACAATGGAGTAGCCAAGGTGGAAAACAGTTGCGTGGTTTCTTGAGTAAACCATAGCGTTACCCTATGATCCAGCTATTTTATTTGTAGGTATATGCCCCAAGAATGAAAAACAGGTAACTGTTTGGCTAGATAAATGAAATGAGTACATTCAAACAACAGAGTACTATTTAGCCATAAAAAGAATGACACATAGATAGTGTCACAAAAGACAGAAGCCTTGAAAGTATTGTTTGAATTTCCTAAGAGATTGTATGTGATATGATCTTGTTTACATGGAATGGCCACAATGGCCAAATCCACACAGACAGAGCCACTTAGTAGTTAGTGTCCAGGGGCTGAGAGGAGAATGGGGTTGGGAGTGGCTGCTGAATGGGAGAGGGATTTCCTTTCAAGGCAATGGAAGTATTTTAGAACTAGGGAATGGTAATGGTTGCACACGACCATGACTGTCTGAAACGCTACTGAGTTACTTTAATATGGTGAGGATGGTAGATGTTTCGTCATTTGTAATTTTTTTTCTTGGCTTAATAGTAAGGAGAACAGACATCTTTAAAAATTCATATTTTGGATCAAAATTCAAATATGTTTTATGTTACGTTGTCTCTTCTAGCATCTCTGGATCTATGACAGGTGCATGCCTTTGAACAACTGCTGTGGGAGTTGAGTCTAGTTTGTCTCAGATTGGTAGATGAATAAGGGTGTGACTGTTTGTCCCCAGAAGGGCCGGGAATGAGGAATTCTTGGGCTTCTTTCCAAGTTGTACTTGTCAGGCTGATGATCACCAGAGTGGAACATGAGGAATTAGCCTGGAGCATTGACTGTCTGTCCATATTTCAGCCTTTAGGGGTGGGGTGAAGGGACTGACCTCCGACTGGGGACGTGCTGGGACTCTGTAGGCTTCCAGAAACAGTTTCTGCAAACGAAGGGATGTGAGAGCCTCTTGAGGACTCTGGTTACTGACCCTTTATTGAATGTAGGGCTCGGAAACATTTGGATTCAATTCATGAGTTGTGCCTGAACACTCCTAGGTCTTCCCTTAGCTAGCAGATTTTTACTTTGATGTAATCTCAGTTTATTTTTGCTTTCTTTGTCCTGTACTTTTGCATTCAAAGAGAAATATTCTCTGCCCATACCAATGTTGTCTAATGTTCCCCATATTAGACTAGTTTTAAAGTTTCTGGTCTTCAGATGAAGCTTTATAAAAATTTTTTAAATAAATGACATGAGAGAATGGTATAATTTCATCTTTGTGAATATAAATCTGTCTGTCTGTCTGTCTGTCTGTCATGTATCTATCTAATTTGAGACAGGTTTTTACTGTGTAGTTTTGGCTGGTTCTAAACTTGCTTTGTAGCTCAAGCTGGTCTCAAACTCCGGGCAGTCCTCCTGCCTCTGCCTCTCAAGTGTTGGGATTACAGGCATGTGCCTCTACTGCCAACTAATTGTAGCGTGGTGCCAAGGAATTGAATCTAGGGCCTTGCACATGCTAGACAAGTGCTCTACCCACTGAACACTGCCCCCAGCACGATCAGTGCCTTTTCAGAGTCACGATTCCCCGAGTTTCCATACTTCCTGTGTCCTTGGATTGTTATCTGCACATTTAAGGACATAGCTCCCTCCCCTGGCCATTCTAGGTGATACTTTTTTTTGAGACAGTCTTGTTATGTAATCTCCAGGTAGTCCTTGGCAGGAGTAGACTTTCACTATGTAGTGTAACATGCTGTTCTGAAAGGATCAGGTATCGACCACTCCAGACAGCCAGAGTTCATATTGAGTTCTTTTATTGGTTGGGTAGCTGCTTTCCTCTGTGATCAGATGGGCTTGCTGGCTGGACTCCAGTGTCCACTGAGACCACTGGCAGAGCTGTGGGCTAGGTTCTGCAATGGCTGCTGGTCAGTCATGAACTGCTTTCTTTGGACAGGCAATTCCTGTATTTGGGATCTGCTGTTGTGCCTGGCTTCAAGCTTGCCTGGGTTGTAAGGTGGTTTTGTTTTTTTCTAGGAAGAAAGTTTGCTCCTTAGAAATAGTGGTATTGATAATAGTCTCGCCAAAAGTGGAACATTTGGTGGTGTTATGATCTGTATCTGGAATGTCCTCCCAAGAGTTCATGTTTTGGACATTGTAGAGTAACTGTGGAACATGTGCTGTTAAGAGGTGGGGTCTGGTTGGCAGGGGAGGAACACTGGGGCGTGACTAGAAGGGTATATCCTAGCTCCACCCTTCCTTGCTCACTTCTTGTCAGTCATGCTGTGAGCATGACTTCCATCCTGCTGTACCACTGCCATGTGTGTCCACCATTGCTAGCCAGCCATAAATGGACTGAGATCTTTTGAAACTGTAAGCTAAAATAAATCTTTCCTTCCTTAAGTTGTGAGTATTGGATATTCTGTCACAGCAATGACAAAGTTAAGTAAGGTAGGTGGGCTTGGGTGAATAGAGTGGTTGCTTGATTCCTCAAGTCCAGTCGGTCTAGCTCTTTCTCTTTTTTGAAATATGTGGAGGAAGGAATCTTTCTGCTTGACTGGAGGCATTGAACAATTTTTGGGTGACTATGGCAGCTGCTTGGTTTCTCTGATCAAGGTAAACTAGTGTCTTCTCTGAGATCCACAGAAGTGGGTGTCTCTACCTGGATGTAGTCAGTGGCCACATTTTTTTACTTGAAAGTACAGCTGATACCTGACTTACTAGAAGAAGCAAGTCTAGATTAGTTGCCTAAATGTGATCCCGACATGTGGGAAATTCTTTGCTTGGTCCAAACCTTCCTCATGTATTTTCTCTGGGAAGGGTGTGGCGTGGGACCTATGGAAGGAAGGCGAAAACATGACCAAGTCATTTCCCTTGATCTGAAGGAGTGCTCAGTAGAGTATGGGGGGTGGTGTACATAGAGTCCAGGAGGGTGCTCCTGAGTAGTGTGGGCGGTCTCACAGCAAAGGTCTAAAACTTTTGTTAGTACATGAAAACATACAGGAAAAAGAAAAAAATTCAGCCAAGTGCCTAGACTAGCATTTAGCAGGTGAATATTTATTGTACTCGGAATATTAAGAGAAAGTGAGTTAAGACAGTTGATGGCCACATTTCATCAATTTCTTGAATGGTCCTTGTAGGTGAGAGTTAATATTATTTTCTTGGAATTGAACTGGGAGTTAGTATGTTTTTGTTGCTCAATGGAAAAGTCAGGACCAGAATTTTTCTTCTTTTGGGTTCTTTAAGAGGGGTTTAGTCATGTTGTTTTCATACTGTCCCTTAACAAGAAATTAATAGAATAGTTAAAGGAGCGTTCTTTTGATGCAGTGTTTCTGAATCCTTTTGATATGCGGGGCTTAATAGTTGTTAAGTATTTTTTGCTCCCGTCTGTAGTCTTAATCAGGGGACTCACTGCCCCACCCCTCTTCCTTTCATTCCCAGACTTTCCTCAGACTTGGTAGATGTTATGACTTTGAAAGACCGAGTACAGAACCATACTTCCCACTTGGAAGAGCATTGATTTTGCCCCTATTAAAAAAACCTTAGAAATTGTCTCAGAAATTCTCCAACACCTGTTGTAATATGTCATCTCTTCAGCCAGCCGTTAATTTGTTTGTAAAGAACTGACCAGACCTGTGATGCTCAACATGATCTTCAAGGTGGAATCATCTGCAGTCAGGAAAAGCCATGACCTAAGGCTTTCTGTCTCCATTGGCACCTTAAGTGTATCTAGATTTGGACATTAAATATAATGGTTGCTTACTGTGACATTTTATTTATACTCACTGCATCTGGAATTTCTCCCTGGTTTAACAATTTGTTTTCTGGTAATTCACTAACAACAAATTAGCAAATTTTATAAAGTTGGCCTTATGGTTATATATGTGTGTACGCCGGTGAAATAATGTCATAGAATTTCAAAGTTACACATTTAATATCACTTTTGCGAAAACACTGAGGAGCACATTAGGGCATGAAACATCCTCTCCTTTTGTTTTTACTATTACAGCTATCTCCTGCAGTAAAGAACTCTTAGCAATTTCGTATGCATTTTTTTCTAATTTAAAAAATAACTATATGTATACATGTATCCAGTGCAAAATGTTACACCTGTTTTATCAATTGAAGTCTTTTTAGGCAAAATATAATAATAAAAAGACACCTTATGTTTTTCATCTATCGAGAAATCATATAGACATATTCACCAGACAATGTGTCTAAGGTTGACCTGTTCTTTTAATAATTGTGTGAAAAATTTAACGCTGATGCATTATATTTTTAACCAACCAATGTCGACATATAGTTGAGCTTTTCTTACTTTTTGTTTTTTGGTCAAGAATGTAGTAAGAGTATTAATATTTTCTTTACATTCACATATTCCATATGGATGAGTAGCATCTAGGAGTTGGGTGGTTGAGTCAATTGGTATCTCATATTACATTTTAATAAATTTGAGAAACTGTTTTCAAAATTTTGAACAGGCTGGAGATGTAACTCAGACAGAGAGCACTGTATTACAGTGCACAAAGTCCAAGGTTTGATCCTCATCATGGAGGTTAAAGAGAAAAAAAGAGAAAGACGTCGTGCATAACTTCACACTCTGGTCAGTAACATTTGAAATGTGTAGCTTTACCTTGCTTTCTCCAGCTCCAGATACTGTTTAAAATTTAAAACTTGGTTAGTTTTCTGGGTATAGTGTGTAGTTACTTTCAGTTTTCATGTAACTGACCATTTAAATTTCCTCTTCTATCAATTTTATATTCACATTTTAAATCATTTCAATACAGATATTTTTCCTTTATGACAAATACAATATATAAGATATAGTATAATCTCCTTGAATATTAATAGTACAAACAGCTTTTAAAATATGTGTTGCAAATGTTTTATCCAGAGAAGTCTTTCATTTTTGGTCATACAGGATTTGAAATTTTAGGAAATAAAATTGATTAATTTTTTTCTTTATTTCATCTTTTTAGGTGATTTCTAAACCTGAGATGCAGAAACATTTTCTCCACATGAGGGTTTATGCTTTTTAATTCTTTAAGTGTTGATAGCAATTTCTTCTTCTTTTTTTCATTGAGTCTTGTATAGTGTATTGTGTATATAGTAGAGTATGGGAACAGTGCGGAGTGTAGGAATAGGGTGGTTTTCTATATATTAAGGTGTGTAGTGTAGGAAAAGTGTAGAGTGTGGGAATCTGATTTGACTCGTTTTCTCAAAGGATAGTTTATTGTTCCAACACCCTTTAATAATAGTACCAGTCTTCATGCACTGAATTAAAATGCGCCTTCACAATGCGTTCCTTTCCAGTATTCTTTTTGTTGTCTGAAGTCTGTGTGTTGTTCCACTTACTTATATGCTTATGTATCTGTTCTCAGTGCAGTATAATATTTTGGGTAAGCAGCTTGGTGGTGAGTTTTAATATCCAAGAAGGCAAACACTGTGCTCATTATTCATTTTTCTAAATTTTCTAGGTGAGTCCTAAAAAGCACTCTCTTTCTAAAAATTTAGGATTGTATTGCTGAGGTCTAAAAGTTAAAAGAAATAATTAAGGCTCTGTGAATATTACATTTAACTCATTATCTTAATTTGAGAGAGGCTAGTATGCTTTTGCTCTTATTCAAGAGGGAATATTCTTTATTTATGTCCATTGGTAAGTATCTATACTTTGCTCATATAATCATTTTTTCTTCTTAAATTTATTTCTAGGCATTTTGTTATTTTGTCACAGAAAATTTTCTATTTCTTTTGAACTGGTTATTGGTAATTAAGGAGTAACTTTAGCATATTTACTTTGCATCTAGTTAATTCTTCACATTTCTTCTTAGTTTGTAAGATTTATCAGGTAACAAAGTATCATCTGAAAATAATTTTCCTCCCTGATATTTTTTCTTTGTATTTTGCTTTATTGGAGCACGTATCTCCAAAATATTGTGGGATAATACTATCGAGGCAGGCAATATATATTGGAGTTTAATCACTGGCAATTGAAAAAAAAATTCGACCAATCTAAGACTAGTGTCTTTAGCAAAACAGTTGCTAAGTTCTTGTAAACCATCATTTATTATTTCAGTCTGTTATTTTATTAGGGATGGGCGATACTCTTTACCCATTACTCTGGCTTCCTACATGTTCCGTGGCCCGTGGACTGACTGATTTAGACTCTGCTCATCTGACAAGCACTCTTCTTAGATAGAAGTATTGCATCACGACACAAGTCAAGCATTCCGTTTTTAGTGAGCCTAGGACTGATATGATTATGGAGGTGTGTGTGTGTGTGTGTGTGTGTGTGTGTGTGTGCGCATGTGTGCGTGTAGTACAGTGTGTGTTCCTTTCCCAGAGGCTAAAATGGGTGTGATAGGATAAGTTTTAGCTCACGATCTCTTGATAAGGATTTGGTAAACCATGACAGACATCCTTGATGCAGGCAAGCACGCTGTGGTCATTTCGCCCTGCCTTCTTTTCTGCTCCTCACTGGGTCTCCCTAGAGGCTAAAATGGGTGTGACTGGACAAGTTTTAGCTCATGATCTGGTGATAAGGAGATTTGGAAACCACTACATCCTTGATTCAGTCAAGCAAGCTCTGGTCATCCAGCCCCTTCCCTTTTTTCTCCGTCCTCAGTGGGTCACATGCTCAACTGCATTCTGCTTTTTAAAGGAGGCGAGGGGGGTGACTTCATGCCAGCTGTTCTCTGTCCTTTGGAAGAGATGGTAAATGTTTTCTCCACTCTCTGGCAATCTCCTTGATGTGTCATTTGTGTCTTCTGTGATTTCTTGCTCTTATTCCCTCGGGTTTTGGAGTCCTATTCAAGAACTCTTTGCATGTGCCTCTGCTTTTAAGTTTTTCTCCTATATTTGCTTCTACCAGCTTCAAAATTTTGAAGTTTTAAAACCATTTTGAAGTGATTATTTTACAGGGGAAAAGATGGGAGTCTAGTTTTAATCCTCTGTGTATGGATGACAAGTTTCGGTGGTACTATTTTTTAAAGAGGTTGCCTTTCTCCACTGTATGTTTGTGGCCCCTTTCTAAAAATCTTATGTTTTTTGAGGTAGAGTCTCACTCTGTAGCCTAGGCTGCCTTGTACTCTAAGGAACCATCCTGCCTCAGCCTGCCACATGGTGGGATTACAGGTATATGCTACCATACCTGCCTTATGTGGCACTGGGGAATTGAATTCAGTGTCTTGCGCTTGCTAGGCAAGCGCCCAAAGTACTGTACCATTCTTCCGGTCCCTTGGTCTCTTTATTAAAAATAAAATGGCTATAATTGTATGGATTTATTTCTATGACATATTTTCTATTGCATTTTCTACATATCTGTTTTTATGTCAGCGTCCTGCTGTTTTTGTTACTGTGACAGTGCAGTGTGCTTTGCAGTTGGGTATTGTGATACTTCCAGTACTGCTTTTTCTTGCTCTGAATTGCACTGGCTATTCTGGATCCTTTGTGTTTCATATAAATTTTAGTATTGTTTTTTTCTAGATATTAGGAGAGGGCAAGGCTGCTCACTATCACCACCTCTGTTCCATGTAAGTGTTGAACTTCGAACCAGAGCATTTAGTTGAGAGAAAGAAAAAAAAGGGATATAAACAGGAAAAGAAGAAGGTCCAAGTAGGTAAGACTCTTGACTTAAAAGATCCTTCCAAGTCAACAAGGTGACATTTAGATCTGATACATTCAGAAAAGTGGCAGGATACAAAGTTAACCTACAGAAGCTATTAATTTTCCATATACTGTTAATGAGCCCACTGAGAAAGAAAGCAGAGAAATAATTCCATCTCAGCAGCTTGGAAAACAAACAAAATCCTTAGAAATCAACTTATCTAAAGATGTGCAAGATATCTACCATGAAAATTACAGAACACTGAAAAAGAAATTGAAGATGTTGGAAGACGGGAACACTTCCCTTGTTCGTGGTGGGGTGGAACTGATAGTGTTTCAACAGCCTATTAAATCTGTACGCTTTGGGTTAATGTGCGTCATTCTGGATTCCTTGGCATTTTTTAGCATTCTTTTCTTTGGGGCATTCCTGGACCTCTCTTCATTTTAGCAATGTCATGATTTCTTTATTCTCCACGATGTCCTTGTGTTGTTCCCTGTGCATTTTAGGAGACAGCTTCCTTCTCTGGCCTGACCGGGTAGTCTTCGGCAGGGATAAACCTTCATTACTCAGCATGGCCTTTCAACATGATAGGACCAAATCGTGACAACCACGGGGAGTTCATGTTGAGTTCATGTTGGCTTGATACCTGTTTTTGCTCTGCAGTGAGATGGATCAGCTGGTTGAACCTCAGAGTCCAGTGAAACCATTGGTAGAGCTATAGGCTGGACTGTGACAATAGACAGTGTTTTCTAGGACAGTTAATTGGGGACTGTGTTCCTCAGAATCGTGACATTAGTGATCATCTGCCTCGTGGTGGAGTTGTGTTTTAGATTTTTGGCTGAACTGAGTGTCTGTTGGATTTCCAAGTGGAGCAGGTCGATCCCATTGTCTCCGAAATGTGCAGAGGTGGGGATTTAACTGTGTGGGTGGGTCATTGTGCAAGCTCTTAAGCTGAGCTGAGCCATTGCTTTACTTCTCAATGAACAAAGTCTGTTCCCTTGGCTTCTGCGAAATTTGTGGAGGAAGCAGTCTTCCTGCCTTCGTGAAATCTCTGGAAAAATTTTGAATGAATTTAGCTGCTGCTTGATTCCCCAGATTAAGTGGACCTACATCTTCCCTTCTCTGAGATTCACAAAGGTGAAATCTTTTTGCTTGGACAGGACCAGTAAGCACATTTTTGTATTTATTTATTTGCAGAATGTAGCTGCTGCTTGATTTTACTGAAGAAAACAGACTAGAAATTCTTTTCTTATGTGAGGTACACCAAAGTGGGAGTTTTCTTGCCTGGGGAAGGTTGTTGGGTGGGATTTTTTGGTTGGCAGAAGCTGTTATTTGACTTCTTGGGTCAAGTGGTACTAGCTCCTACATTTCTCTGAACTAGGCTGATGGCTATTTCCTTTCCATGATGGCACAGTGGGATGGGCACTGAGGTACCCAAAGAAATCAATCTAGGTTAAACTTTCTTTAATGCTTCTGAAGGTAACCATCTAAGCTTTGTGTTTGTTGTCGCTTAAATTCTCTTTTCTTTTCTTTTCTTTTCTTTTCTTTTCTTTTCTTTTCTTTCTCTCTTTCTCTTCTTTTCTTTCTTTCTTTCTTTCTTTCTTTCTTTCTTTCTTTCTTTCTTTCCACCTGGAAGATCATTTTGACCAGGTCCATAACTGGACAGCTGGAAGCGACACTGAGGTCTCACCAAAATTCACGTATGAATAACTTTGACCTCTGCCTCAATTTTTGTTTCTTCCCTGCCCCTAGGTAGACTATTCAAACCCTTTTCACTATGTTTCCTGCGAGAAGAAACAAAAGGAGGCATCCTGGGATGCTTCTTACCTTGGTAGGATAGTTGGGTGACTACATATAGTTTTCCTTTCTTGATAGAACTGTGGACTCAGAAAATCCTCTGCATCTGGTATTTTGCTGACTTGAGGAAAGAGATGGGGTGGTATGGATGGTATAAGAACATATATTTTAAACTTTCAATTTTTCTTTTATTGAGTTCTGTGGACCATGCAGGAGTCTCAGGTGTCTCCAAATTGTTGGGGTTTTCAAAGGAGATTTTAGTCTGTGAGAAGAAGCAAGTTGAACTGTCTTGGGGAGAAACTGAATTTCAGACTTTCTATGTCTCATTCTTACAAAAATCATTCTAACCATTTTTAATCTTTAAATATAATCATTTGAAAATGCCTTGTCACTGAAGAAATTGGTGACAAAACAAATATGTAGTAAAACTTAGGGTCCTGTAGGAGCCATCTTGTTCTTGTAGCAAGAATTTTGCCCCTGATTGGCTGTGGAATCCCTCACTAAATTGTCCTCCAGGTGTGAACTCATATATCACTGGGCTCACCATGAAGTTAACTAGAAACCTGACTAATGTCATTGAATCCTATGCCACAAAAATTCCTGTGTGTTTTCTATGAGAAAAGGATAGTGTAAATGTTTCTGAAGAAGGATGAAAACATGAAGTCATTTCCCCTGATCTCAAAGAGTGCTCAGTAATTACATAGATTCCCGAAGGAATGCTCCAGGGGGAGGGATGAGATCACAGCAAAGGTTTCAGTTTCTGTTTGGGATGTGGGAGCACAGAGGAAACAGACATTCAGCACCAGCTCTGGCCAGCGCTGGGCAGGTGACTATCCTCTGCACTGAATCTATCAGGGAAAGTGATGTAAAATAGACATCGTCGCATTCCATCAAATGTCTAAAATGGTCCATGTAGGCGGGTTGCCAATCTTATTTCAGTGTCAGAGAGATCTCAGAGTATTTGAAAGTAAAAGAAGTATCCTGCTGAAAATAGAATAAAACAAGCAAAAATGGCTGAGTTGCTTACGAGTTGCAATTCCACTGAGAACGAAGAGACCCAAGGTAAGGACTTTTCTGTATTTCTTTGAACCTGAAATGCCAATCGCATTATCAGAAAAGTGCTTTTCATTGTCTGAAGAGACAATTCCTATTTTGCTTCCTACCAAATTCCAGAAATAACAAACATTATTCAAATTTGTTTTCCTGCTGAGTTTTCAAAATCCAAACATTGCATGAAAAATTGTTTCTAAACTCACCTTGCAGTACAAGGCTCGAATCTCCCTGATACTCTGGTCTGGAAAACATTCTAGAAGCTATCTCAGCAAAGGTGCCTCACTTTATTATTGTTGTCATAAGTAAAGCATGCTAATTATTTTTAATGAGCACGAATACACGCCCTCTCATGGCACGGATTTTGTGTCCCTACTTCAACTACCTGATCATAGTGTCTAAGTATTTGGATGGCTCTGGGATGCCGTTGTCCCATGGCTCCTGCAAATCCACCTGCTCTGCTTCCTCTGTGTGTGTGTGTTCTGTTAGCATCTGGCTTTTCCCTGGCGGGCCGGCTACTGGTGATGCCCATGGATGGAAGCCACTGGTTCACTATGCGCTCGGTTGTGGAGAAACTTGTCCACAGGGGTCATGAGGTGGTGGTAGTCATGCCAGAGGTGAGTTGGCACTTAGAACAATCACTGAATTTTACAGTAAAGACTTATTCAACTTCTTACACTCTGGAGGATTTGGACCGGGAGTTCAAGATTTTTATTGAGGCCTATTGGAAAAGTTATTATCCAACTGCATTGTCCACATTATTGGGTGCATCTTCTAGATTTTTTGAATTATTATTTTCACATTGTAGGAGTCTGTTTGACGACAAGAAATTAGTAGAATACTTAAAGCAGAGTTCTTTTGATGCTGTGTTTCTGGATCCTTTTGATCTATGTGGCTTAATAGTTGCCAAATATTTTTCACTCCCATCTGTGATACTTTCCAGAGTAATATTTTGCCATTATCTTGAAGAAGGTGCCCAGTGCCCTGCTCCTCTTTCTTATGTCCCCAGACTTGTATCAGTGTTCTCAGATGCCATGACCTTCAAGGAGAGAGTGTACAACTACGTTCTCCACTTGGGAGAGCGTTTATTCTGTTCATATTTTTTAAAAAGTGCCATAGACACTGCCTCTGAAATTCTCCGGACACCTGTCACAGCATATGATCTCTTCAGCCACACGGCCATTTGGCTGATACGACTCGACTTTGTTGTGGACTATCCCAAACCTGTCATGCCCAACATGATCTTTGTTGGTGGAATCAACTGCCACCAAGGAAAGCCATTGTCTCAGGTATGTTCTCTTTCCTTTGGCACATTAAGAATGCCCACCCTGGGGAAAGGGATATGATATGTAAATAAAAAAAAATTAAAAAGAAAAAAAAAGCATGTCTACCAGAGGGGGAAAAATGATTCCTTGCTGAACTGTCATTTAGCACTTTCATCCTGTTTTGAATTTCTTTTTGGTCTAACAAGTTATCTGTGCCACTCATTTAATCTCAGGTCTGCAAATTGTACAAATCTACCCTCCTAGATGTAAATGCCTATAGAATGAGTATTCTTGGATATGATTTCCATACTGTATTTTTAATATTCTGGAAAAAGTGAAAAACACAGTAGGAAATGAAACTTCCATTTTTGCTATACCCTATTTTGCATGCATCTTTCTTAGTTTTTAAACTTATTTTATAAATATGCATATATCTAAAGTAAATTCTCCCCCTATTTTATTAAAACCCTAAACTTTTACTTGCCAGTTAAGCTCTAGCTGTCTTTGCAGGCCGGTACTTAGAGATTTGACCTGACATTTTAGTGATTGCACCTTTACACTGGATGCTCAATTGTATTTTCAACCAGCCACTACTGGTATTTAGTCCAGGAGTGAAATAAACATCCTTCAATACTTTTTTAGATTCAAAGATTTCCATATTCATTTTCTCATCTCAGTATTATAAAGTCTTAGGTCTTAGGGCAACAAGATACAATATTACATGTTGACACATCTGCATATTACAATTTAAAGTTTTTACCTATTTTCTTAACAAAATTTGAACAGTCTTACAGTTTGGCCCAGTGCATATGGAAGTTTTAGTTTTTCCACATCTTCTTCAGCTTCAGGTGTTGTCAAACTTTTGCATTTAAAAAATTTTTTTCTGAGCAAAAATTTTTGTGTAACTTCTCCTGAATTTGCTTTTTTTTCACAGACATATTGGCCACTCACATTTTCTCTTTTATGAATTACATAGGCACCTTCTTCAGCCATTTTATAGGACTGTTTGTCTTTTTAATAACTAATTTCTACAAGCTACTTGTGTAGAAGAAATATTAACACTATGCTTTTATTATGTATACTAAAAACATTTTTTTCATGGTTGCTAATCTTTTATCAGGTAGGATTTTCATTTTTGGGTGATCAAATTGGTTTTGCTTAATTTCTTTTAGATTTCACTTGTCTTTCTTTCAAGTCTAAAATACACAAGCTGTTTTTCCTGTACATTATGTTTTACTGATTTTAATCCCTCTTATGTGGGTAGTAATTCTTATACCATGATGCCTTTAGCTTATACAGTCCGGGTATCAATTTTAAGTTTTGTCCTGATCCCATCTAATAAAAAACTCCACTTCAGTCACAGAATTGAAATGTATCTTTATCATGTATTAATTTTCTATATTTATTTAAATCTTCTGAGCTTCAGCTCTGTCCCACTGCCTTATTTGTCTACTCAAAGTGCCATATCTTTGTTTGATTAAGTAGCTTTGTCATAGATTTTAAAGTCTAGTGGGGCAAACTCTGTACTCACAAGTTGATTTTTTAACTTTTGTTGTTGATTTGCATAATACATTCTCCTTCATAAATTCAGAAGACATAATAATTACAACTGTTACACCTAGTTCCAAAAAGTAAACACCATTAGGGTTCTGTTAATATAACATTAACTGTTTTAATTAATTGGTCTTACTATTCAGGAAAATTTTCTCTTTATTTGTTCAGATTTTATTTTAATCAAGCAATAAAATTTTGTACTTTACTTCATAAGAGTCTTTTATCTGTATTGTTTAAATTTATTCCTAAGCATTTTAGTGTTGGTGACAGTTTGTACACAGGGCTAGTTTTCTACTTCTATTTTGAACTGATTATTTGTCATTACAGCTTTGACCTTTGCATATTTATATTGCATCTAGCCGTATTACCGATTTCCTTTATTATTTTTTAAGATTTACTTGGTAGATAAGATCATCTGCGGAAATAGTTCCCCAATATTTTTACCACTTATTTTCTCTACTGTCATATATATATTTAAAAAATGTTTTATAATTACAATTATTGATCTAGATTGGTTTACTTTGGGGTTTAGTCACTTGCAATTGAAAAGGCTTTTGACAAATATATGAGGAAGATTCTTGGGAAATGCACAGTTGCTAAATTCAGGTCAAGCAATTCATGTCTTATCACCTATATATTTTATTAGGGCATTTCAACACCTGTTCTAGTTTAGCATAAGTTTCAATGGGTTTTGTAACAGAGTTATTTCCTCTCCAATATTAGTATGAGCTTGGTGAGTGATTGCTCAGCCAACTGCTAAAAAAGTACAATAATGCTTTTTATAAAAATTAGAAGACTCGTTTTTAGCATGTCTAAATTAGGTATGGTGTTCTGCACTTGACAAGGCCAGACAAGGAGATGGCGCTAGTTATTATGGGAAATACTTCTAGAAACCACAAGGTACAATTGACTGAACTAGGGGACTATACCGAAAAGAGTGAAATAAAAATTAGTATGAATATGGAAAAATTGGAGTCTACTACCCTGCTGGTGGAGATGTGAAATGGTGTAGCAACTGTGGAGAACGGCTTGATGTTTCCTTAATAAGTGAAAAATTTGAATTACACTATGATCTAGAGATTTTATTTCTGCATATATAGTCAAAGAACTGAAACCAGGTACTGGACCAAGCACTTGTATGCAGAAGCTCAAAGGAACACTATTCTCGGTAGCTAAAAGGTGAAAACAACTCCAAATTTCATCAATGAAAGGACGAATAGTTTTTAAGGCAAAGCAGATTCATATCATAGAATAATAGTCAACCATAAAACAGAATAAAATAAGAATTTATGATAGAGAACAGATGAGTCCTGGCAGTATTATGTGAAATAAAGGAGACCAAATGCAAAGAGCCTTATATTGTATGTTTCTGTGGGTGTATGAAATATTGAGAGGTGGCATATCTGAAGAGACAGAGCAGTTTAGTGTTTGCCAGGGGTAGCAGGGAGAAGGAGAGAGGCATATAGGATCAATGGGAAATGAACTTTCTCTTGGGGTGATATAATATTCCAGAACTAGATAGTGCTTGTGCCTGCACAGCATTGTGACTGTAATTAACAGCACAGGATTGGACTTTGAAATGATAAAGATGGTGGATTTTATCTTTGTGCATTTGACCAACACTCTTTTTTAAAGAGAGAAAAATGAGTTTTAATATTTGGTGCATATGAACTAGGATAAAAGCACATTTTTATACTTTGTCATTTCTTCTTATAGTACAGGTCTCCTACTTTTAAAATATGCTGTGAGGTTGAGTTTATTCACTTTCCTCTTTGGGAGAACCCCATTGCAGTAACTCTGACTATCACTATTGCCCCCCCTATTTAAAAAAATAGATTTTCTTTTTAAAAGATGATGATTTTTTTTTTTTTTAGTAACTGATTTGGTGTCCTGTGGAATGGTCCTCATTCTAGTTTGTCTGATTGCATTCTTGTGTTGGTGTTTAACCTGTTCATGTAAGTGGGAGAGACCATGTCTACTTGATGCAGATTCTACTCATCTTCCACGATTGCTGTCTGAGTTCCTTTTTGTTGCTGAGACATAATTTCTGATATTCACAATTGAATAGTGGAAAGGTCTATTATATAACTCATGGGTCCAAGGTCTCTGTCTGTTCCTAGTGAGTTGGCATTGATAACTCCCAGCATTCCAAGAGAAAAGAAAAAGCACAGGGAAGAAATCAGGGCAAAAATATGTCCTTACAGGCCAGGTACCCAGTAATACTCCACCTGCTCAGTGATTCACCACCTAACCAGTAATCTCCCACAGCCTATCAGGCCCTGCTTGCCACCAACACTTAGAAGCCATACATAATCCACAACATTCAATTACATGAGGCTGCTGGGGAACATTCCTGACCCAAACCATAACAGATGCTTTTTAGATGGCGCCATGCACCTGGCATTGCATCACTGGGTGCCCCACATGTGGACGGCCCTTCTTTAGCGATACTAAGATTGATCTGATTATGATGAAACATAATCAGTGTGTTTTTGCCATTCCTAGAAGCACAAGTAGGTGTTATTGGACGAGTTTTAATCTATGATCTCTTGATGAATTTAGGAAGGCATAACATCCTAGATGCAGCTGACAAAGCTTTGACAGCTATGTTCTGTGTACCTAACTCTAGCTCTTCCTTATCTTCGTATCTTCCAGCCAGGCTGCATGCTTTCAGTCTGTCCTATGCTGTTCTCTATAATGCTTGCTGTCCTATTCTGGAATTCTTTTTTGCTCTATTCACAGTTGACCTAAATTCATTTATATTTTTGATTTTGATTCCAAAGACATAGTAGGAAACTTTCCATAATTCCCAGAGAACGACACCAATTTTGAGAATGATTCCTATGGTGCCCGGCAAGTCTTCGTCTTTTGTTGTTTATCACAATGATAAGTAGTTAATTTTTCCAAAGTCTTTACAAAGTGTCTACTGCACATCCTCATCCTATAGCTCTGTGGGAGATATGGCTATGTGCTGTCATATTTCCAGCACCTACCTGGAGCTGAGAACCTATTTTCCAGAGGAATAAAAACACAATTGGAGGAGAGAGGCATGCCTAATAATTTCAGTCTCCAAAGATTGTTCGGAGAGTAAGAAAGGTATTCCATGTCCAACTCTGTGGCTGGCATATTTTGCCACTTCTCTGGTAAGTCTAAAGTGACTCACAGAACATATGCATAAGAATGCTTGCCAATGTCCTTTTAGTTAATTTCTTTTTCAAAATTCTATGTATCCTCCAAGACTTCTGAATGTCAAGGAAGAGAGCAGTCAGTTTTCACAATTTGGCAGAATTAGGTTGGGCAGGTTGGAGGAGTTGGTCAGGAGTACATTAGAAGGTCACTCCATACGGTGTTTAGAAAAGTGAATTCTGGACCCATCCCGACCTGAATTCATTTCCATTCTATCTCTGACATTTGTATATATCCTTGAGTCAGAACCTCAGTTTGGTGGTGCCTGCCTGTGGTCCTTGCTACTCACCAGCCTGAAGCTGGAGAATTGTTCGCACTTAGCCTGGGCAACATGGTGAGACCTCATCTCAAAACAAAACAAAAAAGGGATCTCAGCTTCTAAATTAGACAAATGGAGATAGAATTGTGTATTCACACAGAGCTGAGAACACAAGTAGCATGTGATAGTGAATCCTTCCTTCCTTCCTTCCTTCCTTCCTTCCTTCCTTCCTTCCTTCCTCTTTCTTTCTTTCTTTCTTTCTTTCTTTCTTCTTTTTTTCCCTTGAGACAGGGTTTCCTTCTGTAGTCTAGGCTGGTCCTGAACTCACTATCAAGCCCTGAATGGCTTCAAACTCATGACAACCCTCCTGTTTCAGCCTCCCAAGTGCTGAGATTACAGGCATATGCCACCACACCCACCGGTGTGTTCCTATTGTGTGCAGCATTGTAAAAGCAACGTTCAGGTATCATCCCATGTCACATCAAAAGCTCAGGGCAGCTCTATTAAATTCACCAGTAAATCCACCAGGATTCTCATAGAATCAACCAAATACCTCTTTATATATGCTTAAATTTAACATAGAGAAAGTTACCTGCATGCAGATAGTGACTTTGCCTCTGTCTGTCACCTTCCTGAGTGGATAGTCATAGGTTGGTAGGAAACACGTCCCAGTTGTAGTGGAACTGAGTTGCTCTGCAGAGGAACATGCAGAATGGAATGAGAGGGATATGGTGCAGTGTCCCATGAAGGGCCAACATTTAGGACATCTTACTTGAACTAGGTGGGGCAACAGAGAGTAGTGAGAGGCTCCCCATTTGCCAACTGGGAGAGGGAAGATGAGACTGAGAAAGCAGCAAAGACTCTCAAATCTCTGCTCAGATGTAGAGCTCGCACAGCCTGAACCCAATGAACTTACTAGAGTTTGTATTCACAGTAGGGATCAGGAATCAGTCCAGGAGGGCTCCCTCTGGTGGACTAACACCCTGTGCTATGGGACTGGTATCAGTGCATTTTCACTCAAACGGTCCTATTTTCTGCTTGTGAATCTTACTTTAGGTAGAGTGGGATGCACTTAAAAAGGTGGTAATGCTGGAGGTTATTAGTCTAGGAAAGGTCAAGAGTGGGTACAGACCTATGAAAAGCTCTGGAGAGTCAGTACTGAAAAAGTTCCAATAGCCACTCCGAGGTTCTCTGAATGTCCACCATTGGAAGGCTGTTGGAGTGGCTGGGAGCTATTAGGAGCTGTAACACTAACAGCTGTAACACATACTAAGAGCTAGAACATCAAGACCTCTGAGAAACTGGTGCCTAAAGCTCAGAGCTGACACTAGGGGCCAAGAGCCATTGGCGCTCAAAACTCAGAATCGCTAACATCAACGGAACTGCACTTTGCCAATATTTGACTTCTATTGGAATTAATCAAAAGAACACTCAGTCAAATGGGACAGTATAATGCACGTACCACAAAGTCCACCCTTTAAAAATGTGCAATTTAATGATTTTCAGGGTACTTACATACATAAAAAACCACCATCTCTACTGAATTCCAGATCATTCCCTCACTCTTAAAAGAAACTCTGTGCCACTTGGCAGTCACTTTTTTGCCATATCCTCTTAATTAACTTGCTTTTTATCTTTACATATTAGCCTATTCTTGGCAGTGGATTGAAATGGAATTGCCCAGTGGTGCTTCACGACTGCCTTTTATTCAGTTTCATAGTTAATATGATATATTACCTTGATATATTTTTTCTTTTATTTTTGATTCTGGGGATTGAAGTCAGGGTCTTCACATTAAATTACATCTCTAGTGCATTTTAAATTTTTTAAAAAAAGATTTTCTGGATAAGACCTTGCTAAGTCACTAAGTTGCCTAGGCTGAGCTCAAATATGTGGTCCACCTGACTCAGCACTTCAGAGTGCTGGAATTACACGTATGTGCCTCAGCATGCAGCCTTTGACTTTAAAAAATTAAAAATTAACTATTGTAAAATAACATAACCAATTTGCCCTTTTAACCATCGAAATGTTTTTTGGTGTACTCAGTAAATTTTGGTATGTATTTCCATATTCATTTGCCTGAAGATTAAAAAAAATTCTTTCATTTCTTTGTTTTCCTTATTTTTCCAGCACTGCACTAATTTTCTAGTCTTACACCACTGTGGTTGAAAAGGTAAATGATAGAATTTCAATTTTCTTAAATTTGCTAAGGTATATTTTTTATGCACTCAAGTATATTACTTGTGTACTTAAGAATATATATATATATATATATATATATATACACACACACACACACACACACACACACACACACACACACACACACACACACACATATATATATATATATATATATATATATATATATATATATATATATATATATATCCTATTGGATGTTTCGTCTGTATCTGTTACATCTGTTTAATCTGTAGTTGTTAATCTCAAATGTTTTCAATTACATTTGTATTTAAATGATCTGCCTGTTATTGTGAAGAATATTGAAATCTACTATCACTACATTGCAACTATCTGACCGTTCATAGTTCTGTGTGGGGCGCATATATATTTAAAATTGTTATATCTTCTTGATGAATTGACTCCTTTGTATTATAAGACTCTTCTCTTTTTATTTACAAGTGTTTCTTCTTTTTACCACAGAATCAATTTTTCGATATAAATGTAACTACCCCTGTTTTCTTTTGGCTTCTATCTTTAAGAAATACTTTTTATTTTCTATTTATGCTTTTTATGTGTATGTATGATCTTCAAAGTGAGAGGAGTATTTTGCAGGGGATATCTAGTTGGATCTTTTTTAATCCAATCATTCACTTTGTATTTTCATTGGATAAATTAATTCGTGTACATTTAAGGTAAATCCAGATAGGTGCTTCCTATGCCATTTTGTTAGGTATTTTCTTATTTTTTTGATGATACTCTCTTTCTTTCTTTTTTTCTAATCTTTCTTTGCAGTTTGATAGTTTTCAGTAGTGGTATGCTTTAAGACTTTTTATTTTATTTTTGCACCTGTGATTACCATGAGTCTTATTTAGAACATCTTATATCACTGCAGTTTAAGGCGAAAACAATTTATGTCTAGTTTTTGGTCCAATTTGCTTTTTTATGTATTGTTTCCACATATAATTAAATTTTCTATTTACTCTTGTAGTTTACTGAGTTTCTTTCTGAGTATTATTCTGAATGATATGTCAGCAATTTCATGGATCTTTATTTATTTCTGTGGTGTCTATTATTAGGTCTTTATCAGTTCTTTCTGGTAGGGTCACGGTCCCCTGATTCTTTGTAATTTGTGTGATCTTGTATTGTTGCCTGCACATTTGAGGAGTTAGCCTTCTCTTAGGGCCTTACTTCATGTTCTTGGGCAAAAATAAACCGCCATTATTTATTCCAGCCTGCTATTCTGATAGGGACAGGCAGTGACTATCTTGAACTGGAAGGGCTCATTGTGAGCTTGTGAGGTGGCTGGGCCAATGCCTTTGCCTTTAGTATCGGATAGAGAGGAACACTTTCTAGGCTTTGCTATCGGACGATACCACTGGCAGGGCCCTGCTAACAAGTACAGTTGCTGTACTATAATGGCTTCTGTGGGAGCCAATCTGAAGATACATCCTCTTGGTAAGTAGTTTTGCTATTTGGAATTTACAAGTGGACAGGTCTGAAGGCTTGGCTCGGGGGTTAGTAAGAATTCCTGCTCAAGACAGATGAGATAAAGAACTAGCTCCATACAAATGCGTGATTGGAGAATACCCCTTCATTAGGTTGGCAATATAAGATAGAGTTTTTCCTAAGTATGGAGGCTGTTTGCTCTTCCAAATCCGGCAGGGATAAGCCCTACATATCTCTGAAATATGTAATGGCAGACTTATCTCTGTGTAGGAGGTCATTGGTAAGCCTTTTTGAATGAGTGAAACCACTGCTTAACCTGACAGACCCTGCAGGACTGGCCCCTTGATATCTGAGAAGAGGAGGAAGCATAGGTATGTAATTAAGTTTTTCAGGTGAATGAGGCTGCTGCTTGATTTCTGGGATCAAATAGGATTAGCTTCTGTGTTTATCTAGCATCTCCTTCTCTGTGGTGAAGGGTGGGCACCGAGACTGACTGGAAGATACTAAAATTATTGTGGCTGAAGCAAGGTTGAACTCCCTGCTATGCTTATGAAAATGAGCAGTGCAGCTTTGCAGGTGGGATTTTATGTCTGCTGACATCTCTGACCAGGATCCATAGCTGGCAAGAGTACTGAGGTTGTATTGTAACCTGAGCATTAGCCTCTACGACTGTATCTGCCTTCTTTCTTTGCTCCTACTTATCCCCAAGTGATCTAGTCATGTCATTTTTTCCTGGTCTTCTCCCAAAGGCATCTCTAGAGTGGGCTTCCTGGGAGTATGTCAGAATGCAGGAGAATCCGGGTTATAAAACCCACCCCATTTCTCCTGTGGTAGAATCTATGAACCTAAGTCAATCATCATAATCTGTCATTGTGCTGATTTGGGGAAGTAGACATTATGGGAGAGTGAGAACATTCTTCTTACCTTTTTACTTTAGATTTTATTCAGTACTGAGCACCTAGTATGTGGTTTAGCCTTGTTTCCAAGTGTTGGGGGTTTCAAAAAGAGGTTCTTGTTCTGAGGTAGTTGCTATTGTAGCTGAACTTTCTGTGGGAGGAATGCAGACTGAGAATTCCTATACTTCCACCTGATAGGTATCACTAAACCCAATTTTAATCTTTGAACACCACCATCTAAAAATGTGTCCAAATAACCAAGGATATTGGTGACTAAAGAAATGTCTACTAATAGATAACAGCCTGGAAGGAGCTATGTGCTCCTGACAAAGATTGTGTTTCAGGGTCACAAAATGTTTCTCACGTTGTGATCTGACAAACACCATCAAGTTCACCCATGCCTGCCTAATGTAATAAAGTCTAATGCAACAGGCATTCCTTGTGTACTTTCTCAACTTATTTATTTATTTATTTTTTTGAGACAGGGTCTTGCTCTGTAGCCCAGGCTGGTCCTAAACTCACTGTATAGCCCAGGTTGGCCTTGAACTCAGGACAATCCACCTGCCACAGCCTCTTAACTGCTAAGATTGCAGGTGTGAACCACCACGTCCAGCTTTATGTGGTGCTGGGGAATTGAACTCAGGGCCCTGTGCTTGCAAGGCAGGTGATATAACCACTGTGTCATTCTTCCAGCCTCTCCTCCTGTGCTTCCTTCACACAAGCCATAGTGTGAGGCTGGGGAAGGAGGGTGAGAATATGAGCAAGCCATTCCTTCCTAGTCTCAAGCAGAGCTTTGCCAGCTGTGAGGGATGAATACACGGATTCCTGAAGGAGGCTGCTGGTGTGATGGGGTTAACTCACAGCAGATGTCGCAACCTCTATTTAGAATGTGGGAGAATAGAGGGAAAACACAGGCATCTGTGGATAGCAGAAGCTCTTAGCAGGTGATTACACACTGTTTTGGACATATCAAGATGAAAGTGGTTTAAAATAAATGACAGTCACATTCCATGAAATCTTTGCAATGGTCCAGATAGATAGGTTGTTAATTCAGCACTAGAAAAGCATTAGGAAGTTTGAAATTGGAGCATGAGTCTTGCTGGAAATAGAACGTGACAAGGAGAAACACCTATCCATGACAAAGTCCCTCATGAGTCACACTTCCACTGCCAGTGAGGAGGTCAAGGTTAAGGACTTTCCAACCATTCCTTTAAACCATAGAGGGCAAGTCCTTTTTGAGCAAAGAGCCTCTGGTATAAGAAAATTTTTAAAAATTATATTTTTCTTTGAGAAAAATTCTAGCTGTATTCAAATTTATCTTTTTGACCTTCAGAATCTTGAGTTTAAGCCTACTGCTTATTAACTCTGCTGCTAAACACACATTGATGTATATAGGGCATAATCTCTTCCCAAGGTGAAAAAGAGTAAGGTATATTATCTGTAGAACCAATATAGATATACGAACAAATGCTACTCCTTTGTTACTGTGCTTATGAGTAAATCATTGGCAGGGAGTGTAATTTTCGTTTTATATTAATGTGTGAGTCCACACCCTCCTCTAAGGAAGCTTTTGTACCAGTGCTGCTTCCACTGACTGCCTTAAGTGAGCTCAAAGTCTAAGCAGCTGGATCCTTCCGGGCTACAGGTCCTCATGGCTCCCTTGAGTTCATGTGCCACTCTTCCTCTGTGTGCGTGCTTACTGGTGGCATCCGGCTGTGTCCAGGCGGGTAGACTGCTGGTGGTGCCCATGGACGGGAGCCACTGGTTCACCATGCGCTTGGTTGTGGAACGACTCATCCACAGAGGGCACGAGGTGGTGGCAGTCATGCCTGAGGTGAGTTGGCAACTTAGACAATCGCTCAATTATACAGTGAAGACTTATCCAACGTCTTACACTCTGGAAGACTTTAACCGGGAGTTCAAGATTTTTGCTGAGGCTCAGTGGAAAATTGAAGAGCCAAATCTGTTTTCTCTTCTTACGGGTTCATCGGCTGGCTTTTTTGAACTAATGTTTTCAAAATGCAGGAGTTTGTTCAACGACAAGAAATTAGTAGAATACTTAAAGGAGAGTTCTTTCGATGCTGTGTTCTTGGATCCGTTTGATTTGTGCGGCCTAGTGGTGGCCAAGTACCTCTCGCTCCCATCTGTGATCTTCACCAGGGGAGCACTTTGCAATTATTTCGAGGAAGGTGCCCAGTGTCCAAGTCCTCTTTCTTATGTCCCCAGAAATCTCTTGGCTTTATCAGACGTCATGACTTTCAAAGAGAGAGTACACAACCATATTTTCCGTTTGGAGGAGAAGTTAATTTGCCCGTATTTTTTCAAAACCATAGTAGACCTTGCTTCTGAAGTTCTCCAAACGCCTGTCACGGCGTATGATCTCTTCAGCCACACCTCAATTTGGTTGATACGAACAGACTTTGTCCTGGAGCATCCCAAACCCGTGATGCCCAACATGATCTTCATTGGTGGAATCAACTGTCATCAGGGAAAGCCGTTGTCTCAGGTACATTCTCTCTCCTTTGGCTTTTCATATTAAAAAGAAAATTCCTTGGTGAACTGGAATTTTTCATTTATGATTTTTGCAATTTAGATTTCTTTCTGGTTAACAGATTATTTTCTAGTTTAACAAATTATTATGTGCTGGTTCTTTAGTTGTGAGTAGCATATTTTCTATACTTGGCCTCCTTAAGTTGTGTGTGAGTGAAAAATTGATACAATTGTGCAAAATTTCCAAGCTACATTTTTGTTATTGTGTTTGGAAAACTAGGGAAAAATGCATTCATAAGTGACATTTCCCATTTGCTAATCCTATTGTAGCCCCTATAATAAAGACCACTTAGTAGTTTCTTTTGCGTCTTCCCCAAGTTTTTGACATAATTACATATATGTGCATATCTATATATGTAGTATAAATTAATCTTACCATCTATTTTACTAAGATAAAATCAAGTATCAGGCTGAACACGATGTTTTTTTACCTAACAGTCAGTTTCGTTTCTCAAGAAATCAGATATTCTTGGAGGCCACTACTTATGGATATTACACATTCTTTAAATAATGCATAAAGCTCTTTACTTTGTAGCCACTGTATTTTTTTAGTGAACCAGTACTGACAGCTATTTAATATATTTCCACATTTTCTTTTATTTATAAAACTGTTCTAAGCATTCTTAAGTACTTTTCCCCCCAATATTGGGGATTGAACCCCAGTCCTTTGCACTCAGCTATATCTCCAGTTCTTTTTATTTTGAGACAGGGTCTCACAAAGTTGCTAAATTGCCCAGATTAGACTTGAATCGGCAATCTTCCTGCCTCAGCCTCTCAGAGCAGTAGGTTGCAGGTGTGCACCACCGTGCCCAGCTTTACATACTCAAAATTTGCATGTTTCCATGTTCTTGATCTTGTCTCAGTAGGCTGGTAGCCCAGGTGCAGGGTGGCTGGTTCTGACTGTGTGAACATGTTAATTTTAAATCTTGAACAACCTCAGTTTTTAGAATCATGTTCTGATGAAGCATTTTGCTAGTAAGTTCTTTTGTCTGGAAAAGCTCTCATGCTCAGTATCTATTTTTCTAAATTTCTTGGTGATTTTCACAAAGTATATCCCTTCATAAGCTCTATTTTGTTTAATTCTAAAACATAAAACATTATGGTCTTTTCATTGCTACATTAATTTTTTTCTAATTTGATAAAGATCAATATGCTTTGCTTCTGTGTCTTTCTGTTTGAGAATGATATTTATTTTACTTATTCCAACCTTATTTTATGTCCATCAATAAAAATCTTTACCTTAGTTTATATCTTTTTCTGGGTTTTATCTTTCTTATTAATATTTATTTGTAGGTACTTTATTGTTCTTGAAATTGCACCCAGTCTAATTTTTCTGCATTGAACAGGTTTTAGTAATTAAAATATAGCTTTGGATTTTCCACACTTGTATTTATTCATATTCCCATTTTCTCAGATGAGCTTGTAAAATCTATTAGACAAAATATTGCCTGAAAATAAATCCCTCTCCTAACACTTACACCCCTTATTTTCTTTTATTTGAACATATACCTCCAAATCGTTAGGTGATGATTTCACTGGCCCAGTTAATTTAGGTTGAGATTCAATCACTTGCAATTCAGAATGACTTGACATACACAACACTCAATGTCTTTGGGAAATGTAGAGTGGGTGATTTCTGGTGAAGCACCTCATGTCTTACCTGAATATACTATTTTGTTAGGGATTGGCTGTACTCTTTTGCCTGTTGTTCTGGCTTCTTACAAGGTTCAGTAGACTTTGTAAATGAGTCATCTTCTCTTACATATCGGCAAGTGTTTGGTGAAAAAGTGACTCTTCAGCCAACTTCATTGGAAAGTGAAAGAATGTTCTTGCCACACAGTGTTAGGCGTGTCAGGTGTAAGCCTGGCTTTCTGCTCTTGGCAAGACCAGGCAAGGAGATAAAAGCCGTGGTTCCATAAGAAGCAGAGCCTGTTCAAAGGGCTCTGATCCTGCCAATAGGCATCAAGCACCACCCAGGCCCCACCTGTGCCTTGCCCTGTACTCAAAGGTGACACCCTATAGCTTCCAGAATCAACAGCGAGTTTGGTGTGTCCTTCTATGACCCTCTGAAAATTTTAGAGATATAGAATCTAGGTATAATTTTATATTATCCATAATATATGCATATATAAATGATGTTAACCATGTAATGTTTTCACTTATGTATGATTATGTATAAATCTATAAAATATATGGTTTTATGTATCTATTAAAGGATATATGTGACATGTTTTTATATATATGGAAGGTTGCATATTTGCAAATATGGATATGAAACAAAAAAATTTACAAACTGAAATTTAGATCTCAAAAAAGGGCTCTTTGAGAAAAATTTGGGTGCAGTGCAAGTACAAAAGCAAATTGCCGTCAGAAGGGCTCTAGATCTTGTATATTTTTCCATCCTTGTTTCAGTGCGGTAGTGTCTATTCTAAAAAAAAAAAAAAAAAGATATATAGCTTTTTTTTTGAGAACAGGGATCAAGTGTAAATCTCATCTCCCTGCTGAGAAGAAACATTGCATAAGGCTAGAATGTCTACATGTTAGTGCATGTAGGTGCTTGCACACATGCGTATTTATGTGCATCTGTGTTTGTGTACAGTGTCTTAGGCCCTACATAATCAATTTTCCTGAGGGTCTCCTGTAGTAAAATCTTGAGCTTACTCATGTTAATTATATCTAGGAAGACTACTGAACACTTTAACAATGATGTCAGATCATCCCATCATTTCGGAGAACACTTAAATAGATTTAATAAAGGGAAAACCACTCGCAGTCTTCCTAATTTTGGTGAATTTCAGTAGGTGGATCCAGCTGGCAGGAATTTAGGTGAAGCATGAACAGTTCAGGGTAGTCTTAGCTCTGGAGCAGTGGGGCTGGGATATCGTTGCCCAACAGCAGAAGATCTGAGATGCCCCTGTCCTGATACTGACATGTTTGCCCATCACTCTCCACACAGCTGCCCTCCTGCATAGAGAACAGATTTCTTGGATAATGTCTTGCCACTGGTCTTCTCCAGAATGTCATGTGAAGTAAAATTTGCCTAGTGTGGGATTGAGTGGCATCCCATGGTCTCAGTTCTTCAGCAGATGTGAGTCAGTTTTGGTAGTTCTTCCTTCAACAAATATCTATTGCCAGCTGTGTGCCTGGCTGACTGCTGGGGTTGTGGCTGTAATTAAACGGACATGGCTTTACCTGCCAGAGAGGAAGACTTTAGGCAGTGAAAAATTATGAAAGAAAGGTAAAAGGTGAAAGAAGTGATCCCAAGGTGGCTAGCAGCAGGAGGAAGAGCCAGGGTGGGGGTGGGGAACAGTGCGGGAAGCTGTGAAGATGGCAGGTGCAGCAAGAAGCCGAGTTCTGCCAGTCCTCTGATGCCTGGAACCCTAGTGTACCTCCTCCTCTCACCCAGCATTCGGAGTGTCTTCATCGAATACAAGTGAGTGGAAATTCTAGTTTATGTCTCTGCTGAGTTGTCCCACTTTGGTTCCTGGGAGCACCAGCCACCTTGCTACAACCCCCTGGAAAGTCAAAGACACATTACCTGCAACAGGACACACTCTCACTGGAGATGATGCTGCAATACTTGGTCATTCATGTGTGATTCGGATTTGATCATTTTCAGATCTGTTCCAGGTCCTAGGCCTGGAGCACTCTGACTTCTGTGGTTCCCAGTCTACCGACTGGATTAAATTGCCTTGCATCCCACATTTCTTTTTTTTCCCCTCCATTTTACTGATACGTATAAGTTCAAAATTTAAGGTTTACAATGAAGTTTAGCTTTTTGTGCACCTACGTATCTTGTCAAGGCGACAAGGGCTTTCCCACTCTCCTTTTGTCCCCCCCCCACCCGCACCTCCCTCCCTCCCCACCCTACCCCACTGTGTCACTTTGTTTTTTGTTATAAGTTCCATAAGAGTTGTGATCTGGGTTTCCCATATCAGAGAGACCATTCGATGTTTCACCTTCTGCTTCTGACTCACTTCACTGAGCATGATGTTCTCAAGTTTCTTCCATTTGCCTGCAAAGCCTCCATGCTGTTGGACTTTATAGATGCATAGTATTCCATTGTGTATAAATACCACAGTTTGGGTATCCATTGGTCTGTTGATGGGTATTTTGGTGACTTCCATATTTCAGCTATTGTTAGTTGACATTCTATGAACATGGGTATACATATATCTCTGCTAGGAGTTGTTTTGGCCTATTTTGGAAATATTCCCAGGAGGGGTGTCGATGGATCGAAGGGGATATTTATTTCTAGTCTTTTGCGAGATCTCCATATTGCTTTCTAAAGTGGTTGTATGAATTTACATTCCCACCAGTAGTGCAGGAGGGTTCTTTTTTCCCCACAGCCTCACCAGCATTGATTATTGTTTGACTTGTTAATATAGGCCATTCTCTATGGAGTGAGATGGTATCTTAGCATTGTTTTATTTGCATCTATCTTATGGCTAGGGATGTTGAACATCTTTTCATGTGTGTATTGGCCCCTTGTACTTCTTTATGAGTGAACCGCCTCTTCATTTCATTTGCCCACTTTTCAATAGGATCCTTTATTTTGGTAGGCTTACTTTTCTTCAGCAACCTGTATATTCTATTTATGAGCTTCCTATCTGAGTTGTAGGTGGAAAATATTTTTTTCCCATTCTGTTGGTTCTCTTTTTACATTGTTGATAGTTTCCTTTGCTGTGCAGAAGATTTTTAATTTGACAAGATCCCATTTGTTAATAATGGAGATAATTTCTTTTGCTCTTGGTGTCTTGTTGAGGAAGTCTTTGCCTACCCTTACGTCCTTTATATATTTGCCTAATTTGTCTTCTAGGAGGTTCAGTGTTTCACTTTTAATGTCTAGGTCTTTGATCCACCTTGATTTGGTTCTGGTGCATGGTGATAGGTGTGTGACTAGATTCATTCTTCTGCATGCGGATGTCCAGTTTTCAAAGCACCATTTGTTGAACAGGCTGTCCTATTTCCATTGTATGCATTTGGCCCCTTTGTGGAAGATTAAGTAATTGAGGGTATTTGGGTTTGTCTCTGCATCCTAAATTCTGTTCCACTGGTCTATCTGTCTGTTTTTGTGCCAATAGCAAATTGTTTTTACAACTATTGCTTTATAGTACAGCCTGATGTCCGGAACTGTAATGCCTCCTGCCTTGGTCTTGTTGCTCAGGATTGCTTTGGCTATTCTTGGTCTCTTTTGGTTCCACATGAATTTAAGAACTGTTGTTTCAAGTTCTTTGAAGAAACTTGTGGATATTTTGGTAGGAATTGCATTGGATCTATATATCAGTTTCGGTAGCATAGTCTTTTTGACTGTTTTTCTTTTTTAACCTATCCAAGAGCAGGGGATGCCTTTCCATTCTCTAAAGTCTCCTATAGACTCTATAGACTCTTTCTTCTATGTAATGTAGTTTTCTTTACATAAGTTCTTCACTTCCTTGGTTAGGTATACTCCTAGGTATTTAATTTTTTGCTGAGCTATTGAGAATGGAATTGTTCGTCTGAGTTCTTGCTCAATAAGTTCATTGATAGTGTAGAGAAAAGCTATGGATTTTTTAGTGTTAATTTTGTAGCTTATGACTTGGCTAAATTTATTTTATTATTTCCAGGAGTTTTGTAGTGGAGTTTTTAGGATCTTCCATGTAGATAATCATATAATCTGCAAATAAGGAAAGTTTGAGTTCCTCCTTTCCAATGCAGATGCTCTTTATTTCATTTTCTTGTCTGATTGCTATGGCAAGTGTTTCAAGGACTATGTTGAATAAGAGTGGTGATAGTGGGCAGCCTTGTCTTGTTCCTGATTGGAGAGGGAACGATTTCAATTTTTCTCCATTTACTATTGTAGAGAGCTGCGGTGAGCGGTGACAGCGTTC